>JARHVA010007260.1:0-297500 GCA_037957365.1 Torreya grandis | reverse complement strand
ATTTCCTTCTCAAGCTCTTATTTCTTCATTTTGCATATACAAGAGACCTCAAAACATGTTTTCTTGCTTTTACCTTCAATTCATGACCTTAGACTTTGTAAACACCCTTTAAACTCCTTTTAAAACCTCAATAAATTCTCACATGTGCTCTATCACCTTATAAACTCAACTTGAACCTTCATTCGGCCACACTAGGTCTCTATGCATGTTAGGTCTTTGAACTACCATTTATGATTTGTCTTTGAAGACACTTGGAAACATATTGAATTTATCTCAACACCTCATCCACATATCAAAATTACTCATACCATTCTCACATAGGTTTCATTATTATCTTCTCAATATGCTACCAAGCATGTTCCATCACACTAGGTTTCTTATGTAATGACTAAGCCTCAAACTTGACCATCCTATCACTTTAGATGAATTCTAAGATTCATTGACATAATAAAACTACTTTATACCATGATTAACATCTACCAAACATCTTATCATAATATTTTCATGCCATAACATAGAGCCAATACCTCATATAAAACTCAAGAATATACTATACCATGTTTGAGTCATCATAAATACTTACCATGTCTCTTTAGAAGAACACCTTTGGGAAATTAATTAACTTTGACTACCTTTGACATCAAGGACAGCCTTAATGACTAAATTACAACAATATGATCATACCTAAACAATTTTGATGTATAAGACATCATTTTTATCTAGTTAAACTATTATAAGTAATCATCTTTAAATTTCAAATGTCATCATGAACCAACATCTAGGTTTTATGGTCCTTATAAAGTGGTAAAAAATATTGGTCCCATGGCATACAAGTTGGAAGTTCCATTTTCATCTAGGATCCATCATGTTTTCCATGTATCATATTTTAATAATATCATTGGTTATCATGTTATCCCAAATTCCACTCCTTGAGTTTGACACTAAAGGTATATCCTCTTATAACTTGATTCTATCCTAGATAGGTGCTCACACCACCTACATAAATAATTATTAACCAAATTTTAGCCCTTCAAGTCAAAAATGGCCACCCATATATGAAATCTCAGTAATCTAAGTTTATACCTTTTGTCCAGGTCCAATATGTAGAATTACTTTGAAGGAGGTGTTCCACAAAAAGCCCACAACTAAAGTACAAGTGTTCATTCTTTCAGAGGTTTTGCTTTTGAGTAATTTATTTAAGTGTCAAGAATTTTTTTAGACATTTTGTCTGAAACAATTTCCTTGAAGGGCATATTTTTTTTGGGATAAGGGTCATAAGTATTGTGAGAAAATTGTCCACTTCAATTTTTTTGAAGGGCACTTCAATTTTTTGAAGGGCATCCTGCAATCCTTTTAAAGGGGTGTTTCCAAAATTTTGAATGTATTTTTCTTGGAAAAAGGGCTCATTTCAAAGCTGAAAGGTACTTTAAAAAAATGTGAAGGGTATTTTCCTTTTGGAAGGGCATTTTATAAAAACCTGAAGGGATAATTTCCCTTTGGAAGGTTCATTTGTAATAACTGTAAAGGTCTATTTCTATAAATCCAAAGGGCACTTTTCTTGACAAAAGGGTGAAGGGACCATTTACAATTTTTCTAAAAAACATTTGAAAGAGATTCAAAGGTCTATTTCAAAAAATCCAAAGGCCACTTTTAAAAAGTCCAAAAAATTGTTTGCATTGAAAAAGGGCTAAGTCTAATTCTTTTAGACATTTTGTCCAATATAAGGAGAAACACAAAAATCTAAAGAAAGCTAGCCAAAGACATTAAGTCTATGAGAAAGTGCCCAATGAATAAAATTTTGAGGGAAATAGAAAAGTGTTGGAGGAAAATATCTTGAAAGAATTCATGATAGGTACACAGACATCAAATTTTAGGTCATGTGCTAGCCATTAGAATTAAAAATCTTGGCATGAACCTGAGGGAAAATGTGGAGGTGATAAATGGTATAATCATTAGCATCTGGTGTAGACAAAGAAAGCTAAAAATAGGTAGGTTGATGGTTTAAGTCATTTATAGTAGCCAACCAAATCAAAGGAATTCCATGAAATCATAAACATAGGTGTTTAGAGGATGGATAACAGTTAGGGAAATAATTTTCTAACTATCAAAATGAATTCTAATTCCCTTGATCAGTGTTATGTGTTGGCTCCCCTGTTGATAGTCTCAAATGCTCATAGATGGTCTTTAATGGAGGTAGTTTCATGAAGATGGTAGAAGATTTATTACACCATTTCAGAAGATTCTATCATGATTTTACATGGACATCTATCTCAGGATACATTCATTTTATTCTTCCCACTCAACCATACATGTAGTGTAACTATTTTTGTTCTTAGGCTCGAGCATGGTTTTCTATGACCTTTGAGATTCTCTCTTTTTTTTCTCAAAAATTCTATAAATTGGGACTTTTTGGCCATTATTTGTATCTCTCCACATGGGTATGGTGAAACCCTACCAAATTTTTGTCTTTAATCAATAAATATATCTATTTTTTACCTCATTCAATAATTCTCTAAGTGTATGTGATGGTTATTGTCTTTTGCAAGTGTATCCTAGCTTAGCTTCACATGTCAATTTTTATAATAACTTTTGAGTTCAAAGACTTCTCTTTTTAGGTCAACAAGAAGTGTCAAATAAAGTTACAGGTGTAGTGAATAGATAATTCAATAGTGTGTCTTAGAATGCTTATTGTCTAATTCTTCCTAGCCTTAGGCAATTCCAGGACTCCATGTTGAAACATTGATGCAAGAAGAAGGTTATTATTGGATGGAGTGTATGTTAGGATTCTTTTGGTTCAAAGTAAATTTCAAGAGTGTGATTAGAACAAATATTTTAGTGCATCACCTCTAGTAGAATAGGTTTACTTTCAGTTGTTTTAACCATTTTTATCCTCCCCAAGTTGTTAGTAGTAGGAATATGATCCTAAATGGTGCTTTAAGGGGAGTTATCCCATAATCTAGAGATCCACCCCCAATAAGGATACCCAAAACTCTAGGGTGGTTCTATTATGTCACTTGAGTGAGAAGAAGATTGTCCCATCTCCTCATTTGGTGAAATTAAGTGACAACAATTTTTGGCATGCCTGGTGGGACTATTAAGTCCACTACTTGAGGAGTTTTGGTGTTCTCCTTAAGACATCATCCTTTGGAGGCAATTCTAACAAATATCAATGGCAACTCCACATACATGTTTGCTAGTTGAGAATCCTAGGTATACCAATTGAAGTTGTTTTCTTATTCCATACACTTTTATGAAGTGATTCATGGATATTTGTGAGTTTGATATTATTTTAAAACAGGTTCAGGAGATATGTACAGCTTTGCCTTTTCCTCTTGATTATGAGTAAGTTATTGTCTAGCCTTGTCATGATCTTCATCAACCATATGCTACCAATGACCAAACCTATCAATTTTGTGCTCCATATAACCCACCTAGCTATCATTCAATCCATTTCATTACTAATTTCAAAATAACTCTCCTTAGGTACCAAGAATACATGTTAGACCTTATCACTAGACATGATTGTGGTGAAATCATACCTAGTGTTTGTATTGAGAGTGTAAATAATGCCTTAGAATAAATTAAGGAGTAGATACCTATAGAGGGGGATAATTATCCAAATCTTACCTATGAAATTCTTGATGTGTGTGGTTTGATATTTAATCTAGAATAGAGATTGAGAGTTTATAGACAAATCCCATCTTGGCAACCTCAAAATTCCCCACATTCACCTTTAAGTGTTCCATCCTTGCCTCTTCAAAATGCTAGTCCAACCATGTTTCCTAGTACCCCAAATACCTCATGTACTTTCCCAGGTTTCCCTTCTTGGAAATATATCAAAGAAAGTATCCCAAGGAAGAATAAGATCATGGTTATATAGGTTCATTTGTTGAGAAAGTATTTTGAGAGGGAGAGATTGAACTTTGAAGCTCATCTTAAAAGGGAGTTTGCATTGGCCAATCAAGCCTTAAGTAAGTCCATCATGGTAAGGGAAGGTAAGCTATCTAAGACCAATCTTCTAGCTTGTAGTAAAATTTACAATCCCAATGAAACTATAGGTTTTCTAGACATATCATTCACCCCTTCATCAACTTCTCAATCCCATGAAGCTATACTTGAAGTGACCTTCCCTAGATGGAAACATGTGATGGAAGCTCATGAGAGAAGGAAAAAATCATGATTAAATGGATAAGTTTTTAGGGAAGAGACATTGGGAACCATTAAACTCCCTCCTACCCCTCCTTAAGAGACCATTGAATCCATCCTTCCACCCCCTCCAACTGATCAAGGTTGCCTTCCTAATGTGAATAATTGTCTTGCTATTTGGGAATCCTCTTTGGCCAAGCTCCCTATTTTTGAAGTGCCTAAGGTTAATGTTACTAAGAGGGAGTATGAGATTGAAATATCATATTTTATTGAGGATGAATAAGTTTTGAGTGATGGTGAGGAGAAGCTAGGTTGTGAGGACATGAAAGAATATTCCCCTTGTGTTGGTAAATATGACTTGGAATAGGTTCTCTTGGACTCTAAAGAAGAAGAATAAATGGCCTTTCGTGTCTCTCCTTTTCAAGTTATAAGACACTCAAAGGATGATGACCTATGGAAAAGATTTTAGAGTATATTTAATGAATTTGAAGCTCTCAAAGAACTTACAAATCCCTTGGAGCTGATTAGGCATGGCAAGCAAGAATATGTGGCTCAAAAGGAGGACATGTGGTAGATTTACGTGAAAATGTTCATAGAGTATGAGGAGGAGGAAAAGACTAGGCTAATAGAAAAGTAAGCTCAAGATGAGAGATAAAAAATAAATGTTAGAGATCAACATCATGAATAGAACCTAGATCATAGTAGAGCAATCTATGATGATTTTAGGCCTTTGGATGGTAACTTGAAGCTTGTCTCTACATCTACCTATGAATCCAACTCCAACACTCCTCATGAAGAATCCAATCAAGAAACACCTTCAAATTGTTATGATATAATTCTCCTTGAAGAGTTTGAAGATATTATGAGAATGGAAAAGGATGATGATATCCTTTAAGGAGAGATGAACTTGCAACAAGCTATCCCATACATGAGTTTTTAGATTTGTCATGACAAGATGAAGGGATAATAGTTTGAGGCATGCTTTGAGGTTAAAAATGACTTTGAATACTTTGATAATTCATGGGAGATTATTTCATTGGATGATGTATAAAATCAAAGAGAAAATATGAAGCAAGAGTCATCTAGTATCCCATCTAAGAAGAAGCATGCTTGGCATCCTCACTCATCTAGTGAGGAAAGAGACTTAAGATAATTCCATTTTTATCCAAGAAGGGAGGTATAATCAAAAGCAATGTACCTATTTGTTTCCTTTCTATTGTGTTTGTTTTCCTTAAGTGATAAGTAGCACAAGTGTGTTTGATTTAGTCTTTGTTATGTGTCTCTTTCCTTTATGTGTTTGAGGTAGTCAATGGTTGTCTTGTTGATCAAGGTTTTGAGTTATGATCAAGGATTCTTGTTGATTTCAGTCCTTAGATGACTCCATGCCTAATGGATTAATTAGGCTATTGGTCTAATCAATATAGTAGGCATACTACCCCTATGAGTCACAAATTTGTTAACCATATTTTAGCCCTTCAAGTTAAAATTGGGCATCCCTATATGAAAGCTCGATCGTCTAAGTCTATACCGTTTGGATAGGTCCAGTATGTAGAATTAATTTAGAGGATGTATTCCACACAAAAACCATGGAAAAAGTACAAGTGTTCATTCTTTTAGAGGTTTTGTTTTTAGGTTTTTTGTTTAAGTGTCAAGAATTATTTCAGACATTTTATCCAAAGCAATTTTCCCAAAGGGTATCTTTTTTTAGCCTAAGGATCAGAAGTCTTTTAGGAAAATTGTCCACTTCAATTTTTCCAAAGGGAACTTCAATTTTTCTAAAGGTCATCCTATAATAATTTTGAAGGGGTGTTTTCATAATTTTGAAGGTATTTTTCTTAGAGAAAGGGTCCATTTCAAAGCCCAAAGGTAATTTACAAAAACCTAAAGGGTATTTTCCTTTCAAAAGATAATTTTACAAAAACTTGAAGGGACCATTTTATTTTTGGAAGGTTCATTTGCAACTTTGAAGGTTTATTTCTAGAAATTTGAAGGGAACTTTTCCTGGAAAAAGGGCAAACTGACCATTTACAATTTTTTTGAAAGACATTTGTAAGAACTCTAAAAGTCTATTTCTCAAAAACCCAAGTGCACTTTCCCTTTAGAAAGGGCACTTAGCAAAAGTATAAAAAATTGTCTGCATTGAAAAAGTGATAAGTCTAATTCTTTTAGACATTTTGTCTAATATAAGGAGAAATAAAAAAATACAAAGAAATTTGGCTAAAGACATTAATTATATGGGAAAGTGCCTAATGAAAAAAAGTTTGAGGGAAACATAAAAGTGTTCAAGGAAAATATCCTAAAGGAATTCATGATGGGTCCACAGACATCAACTATAGGGTCATGGGCTAGTTGTTGGAATTGAAAATCTTGGTGGGAACCTAGGGACAAACATGGAGGTGACAAATGGTATAATCCAGAGCATCTTGTGTAGACAAAGTAAGTAAAAAATAGGTAGGTTGATGGTTTGAGTCATTTTTGATAGCTGACCAAATCAAAGGGCTGACATAAAATCATAAACACAGTTGTTTATAGGATGGCTATTAGTTAGGGAAAGCATTTTCTAACTATAAAAATGAATTTCATTTCCCTCAAGTAGTGCTATGTGTCAACTCCCATGTTAACAGTTTCAAATGCTCATGGATGGTATTTGATGGTTACACATTCATGAAGGATGGTAGAAGAGTCATTACACCATTTTAGAAGAGTCTAACATGATTTTACATGGACATCTATCTTCAATTACATTAATTGTCTACTTCCCACTCAGTTATACACGTAGTGCAACTATTTTTATTCTTAGGCTCGAGCATGTTTTTTTGTGACCTTTGAGCTTCCCTCTTTTCTATTCTCAAAAATTCTATATATTAGGCCTTTTGGCCATTATTTGTATCTGTCCACTTGGGTATGGTGAATCCCTTCCAATTTTTTTTCTTGAATCAATAAAGATAGTTTTTTACCTCATTCAAAAATTCTCTAAGTGTATGTGGTGTTTATTGCCTTGTGTAAGTGTATCTTAGCTTACCTTCACATGTCAATTTTTCTAGTACCTTGTGAGTTCAAAGACTTCTCTTTTTAGGTCAGTAAAAAGTGTCAAATGGATTTATAGGTGTAGTGAATAGCTAATTTAATAGTGTGTCTAAGAACGCCTATTATCTAAGCCTTCCTAGCCTAAGACAATTCGAAGACCCCATGTTGAAACATTGATGCAAGAATAAGGTTGTTATTGGATGGAGAGTATGTTAGGATTCTTTTGGTTCAAAGTACATGTCAAGAGTGTGAGTATAACAAATATTTTGGTGCATCACCTCTAGTAGAATAGGTATACTTTTAGTTTTTATAACCTTTTTTATCTTCCCCAAGTTGTTATTAGTAGGAATATGAGCCTAAATGATGCATCAAGGGGAGTTAGCCCCTAATATAGACATTCACCCCCCAATAGGGATACCCACAACCCTGGGGTGGTTCCATTGTGTCACTTGAGTGAGGAGAAGATTTTACCATATCCTCATTGGGTGTAATCAAGTGACAAAAGTAACCACATTATCATAAAAATTCTTATAAAATGGAACAACATACAACTTGAAGATGTAAGATGGGAACCCATGCTTCAATTAAAAAATTAGTTTCATCATCTCAAGATATGAAGATAAAGCTTTTTGATGGGGGAGGGTATATTAGGACTGATTTTTTCCTACCTTTTTTTTATTAGGTATTATTAGTAAAATCATATATCCATGTTATTTTTAAGTCATCTAATTACCTATTTTTAATCATCCCACAAGTATGAGATGTAATAGTTATCTTGAGAATATTGGTTTAAATAGAGATCCTATGTAAGAGGAAGGATAATTTATCGAATATTTTATATTGATCTATGTGTGATCTAAGAATTTGACTCAAGATAGGATGGTTAGTATGGTGTTAGTTTCAAAATGAAAATAAATTGAAAGAAACACATTAACTAGTATAACATCTCTAGGCCTGAACACTAGGGACAACTTAGTTAACAAACATGAATGAAACACACAAATAAAATGCAAATTAAAACTCTCTTTTACCTTCCTTGGATGCTCCAAAATGATTATTGTAGTGGTTTTCTCAGCTTGTTCTCATAAAGTCTTCATCAAAGGAGGCTTGGTTATCTCCTCTTCTCCTTAGTTCCTTGTGGCTTTGGTTTGGCTTCGAATCAATTTGGCATGGTAACAGCAATTGCAATGGCTTCTTGAAGATATTCATGCATTATAAATTTACATTATCTAGACTCTAAAGATATTTGAGCATAATAAATTTACACCAAAATAGCATGTTCATGGCCTCTCTATATTTTTGCAAATGTCTAGAATCAACCTGAATCATCCATCCTAAAATTGAGATGTGTGATTGAGGATTAATTAAATTTTTAGAATTAAGTTTATAATTATCCTCATCATTAAATTGGAAGAAAGGGAAATGAAGAGGCATTGATGGAACCATGGAAGGCACTGATGACGCATAGAGGGCATGAATATTGATTTTTGTGACATTTATGGCCTAGGGATGTCTTCCCAAGAAATGAGGTCACCTAATGATGCAAATATTCAATATTCATTTCCAAAACAAATTATTCAAAAAAAATTCATGTAATTATTTATTAGGCTCTATTTTATTTTAATTATCTCTTAATCATGTTTAATCACTTTATATATAAATTACTTAGATTGATTAGAATGCCTTGTTATTGGTCCAAAAATTGACTAGATTAGAACTAGAAGGAAATGTTAGATGTGTTGGATATATTATCCCATTTAGGATTGTATCAAAAAAAAATAACAAAGGCACGTGTATTGTGTAAGAGATTAGATAGGAAAGAACAATCTAGAGCACCTAGATGCAAAATTGGCATTTTGACTCATAATGATTTGATCAAAGTTAGTTGGCCTATAAATTGCATTGCCCTATTTAGGGATATCCTAGACAAAAAAGGCACTTTAATGTATTAGTTTCACATCATTTATCATGTTTTAGGCCAAATTGCGTATTTTGCATGGAAATTGGTCAAAAGCCTAATTGGGGTTATTGATGGCCAAATTTAGATGTCTACAGTTTGCCCTTATTTGGGAAGGCATTGCAAGATATAAGCATAGTAACATATTCTCAAAGAATGAAAAGGTCATATATGCCTAAAATTATAATATGATCAAGTAACTATATGATTCCCCCTCAATCGAATGGTTGGCACAAGTAATTCAACAAATGGTCCCTTAAAAAGAAAGAAGCGAAATGAGGGGACCAAAGAAAGGAATGATGATGGGGTGAAACATAATGATATTGAAAAAGTAGTCAAAATCATTGAGAATGAAAGTGGATGGTGTATAATGGTTTTCCAAAAGGTTTTTATAAGCATTATACATTGATATTGATAATGTGGTATGATAACACAATGATTTTCCCAATGGAAGTTATAATCATTGAGAAGATGGAGCTACCCAAGTTAGGATAGACAAATATGAAAATAACATGGCCCTGTATAGGTAGAAAAATTAAAGTGGTGACAACACAATGATTTTCCCAAAGGTGGTTATAATCATTGAGAAATTCATGTGGAATGGTGTGCAATGATTTACCCAAAGGTGGTTATAATCATTAGACCCCAATTATGGCAAACAAGATAAACTTGGTCAATGATGATGATAACTTAACATAGAGGGTAATGATGAATTGTAACAACCTACTTGTAGGGAGATGCTCATCCAAACTAATAAGGGTTGAAATTATTTTATGTTGAATTACTCTATTTGGAATATGATGAGGATGGAATTAGGATGTTGATGTTGAAGAGATGCTACCATTGCTGAATAGACTTCTTGAAGCTAAGGTTTGTTGTAGCACGTGTCCGTAGTCATCATGGTATAACATCATGAGGACTTGGCCAAAATATACATGAGGATTGACTCCCATAATCCAATACTCAATATAAAATAATACACTAATGATAGAAACCATGATGATAATGTAAACATATGAATATGGATGGATTCGATTATAAGTGTGGGCAAGGAATCACCTAATGAACACACATAAAATGAATCAAGACAATAGTGCTGAAAGAAAACAAACAAATAGACAAATTAAAAAAAAATAGAGGCAAAGAAATAAATAATGTAATTGAAACCAAACAACCATTTCCCTTAGAAAATAGGTGATAAATGAAAAAACAAACAAAATGGGGGAATAGAGGAAAAGGAAGGGGGTGGCTGAGCTATCTCCATATGCACTAGGCAAGTGGATGTTGCCTACATAGTTCCATGGATGTAATATCCAATAAAAAACTCTATGCCAAATGTAGTTCTCCTAGGTAATGGAAAGAATGTGATAAATAATGAAAACAAATAGAATAGATGTGATAGAAGAATAGGAATGGTCTTGTAAAATGGCAAGTGCATGAGAAAAAAGGGATAAAATGGATGGGGAAACTAAATGACAATTGATTTACTTCTAACTTGGTAAGGGTTCCCAAAATATTTAAGGTAAAGAAGTGGTTAATGTTTTTGTTATTTTATAATGATTTTTCAAATGTTTTTGGAATTATTTTGGAGTGGCTCAACTCAATTGAGAATGACAAGACACTAAATGGTTCAAAATCACAAAATAGTGAGAGCATTCAAACTTAGGTTACTCACAAAATGGTGAGAGTGTTCAAAATTAGGTTACTCACAAAATAATAAGAGTGTGGCTTAGGTTGCTCACAAAATGGTGAGAGCATGGCTTAGGTTGCTCATAAAATAACAAAAGAATTTAAAATTAGGTTGTTTACAAAACAACAAGAGCATGGCTTAAGTTTTTTGCAAAATGGTGAGAGCATGTATTAGGGGTTAACTAAGATAACCTTAATAAGTATCGAGTGTTACCTACATAGTCCCAAAGTAGGACCTGAAGTCACTATAGTTCTACTCTTATAGCAGAGGAATTTGACTAGTGTAGTAGTCAATTCAAATAAAATAGGCACAGTTGGTAAAAAGGCATAGTATGACATAGGAAGTGACAAGTTGGTATATCAAGACTTAATGTTTCCCCTAGGTTTCCCATAGGTATTTATAACCGAGACATAATGGCATAAATCAATGGTACTAATTTGCCCAAAGGTGGTTATAATTATTAGCAAGATTAGTGGTAAGAAAGGAATAATAAAAGAAGGATGCAACTACTAAAACTTTTGCCGTATTGTTCCAAAATATGATCTCTATCTGAAGTACTTGAACCAACTAATGAAACTAATCAAATAGCTTGATACTGAAAATGTGTAATGAGTGGTAAAAACTAAGGTTAAATAAGTTAGGATTTAGAATACATTAGGCCAATAGGTGAGAAGCAGAAAGTGGATATAACTAGGAGGATGGATAAGGATGATATTTGTACAAAGAAGAATAGTGATAAAATTCCATAACTAAAATAGTCCTTACAGACAATGCACCTTAGCACTCAAGCATAATACCACTTGAGATGAATAATATTCATTAGTTTAGGAAGTTCATCTCCACCTAGTGTGGCAAGTTTGTATGTTCCTAATCCATAATCTGTAGTAATGATGAAAGGACCTATATAGTTTGGTTTGAATTTTCCTTTATTCTTCTTCTCATCCATGGTATTCTTTTAGTTTTATTTAAGAACAAAATCACAAAGTTTGAATGTTCTATACATAACATGTTGATTATAGTAGCCTTTGAGTTAGTTCTGATATGTTTGAAGATTATTAAGCATAGCTATGCATTTTTCATCAAGTAGGTCTAGCTCTTGAAGGTGAGCTACTCGATAGTCAAGATTATCTAGTACATGCTTGAAAGAGATACATAGTGAAGGCAATTTGACCTCAATGGGAAGGATGGCCTCAGTACCATAAACAAGTGAGTATGAAGTGGATCCTATGGGGGTAAGGTGATTGGTACAATATGCCCTAAGGGTAGGATATATCTATAAGTTCCAATCATGACCAACATCATTGAAAATATTTTTGAGAATATTGACAAGGGTTTTATTCTATGCTTCAGCTTGGGCATTAACTTAAAGGTAATATGTTATAGAAAAATGTTATGTGATGTTATATTTGTTACATATCTGGTCTACATCTTTGTTCTTAAATGATCTTTCATTATTAGATATAATGTCATAGGGGATAACTTAGAGTAAAATTAGATGGTTGAAGATGAATTTAGAAATTTGCTTTCCAATCACATAAGTGAGGGGTATAGCTTCAACCCACTTAATGAAATATTTTGTGGTAGTAAGGATATGTTTATGGTAATCAAATGAAGTGGGGTTGATCTTCCCAATGAGGTCAAGTCCCCATGTAAAAAATGGCCATGGTGTCAACATTGGTTTCAAAGTTTTTGCTAGGACATGAATTAGATTAGCATATCATTGACATTTATCACACTTGTTTACATATGTAGTGGTATCTACATCCATTGTGGGCTAATAATAACTAGTATGCAAGAGTTTTTTGGATAGGACTGACCCACTAGAATGAGTGCCACATACTCCTTTGTGAACTTCTCTTAATGCTAATGTAGACTCTATTGAAGTTAAACAATGAATTAGAGTTCCATCAAAATTATGATGGTAAAGGGTGGATCCAAGTAGATTATAACAAGTGGAATGATGAATGAAGGATTTTGTTTGATTTTGAGATAGGTTAGGTTGTATAAATTGGTCATAAAGGTAGTTATAAAGGTTTGAGTACTAGATATAATTAAGACCAACAATATCACAAATCATTGCAATAGTTGAAGGTTCATGAGCTAGTGTTGACAAATTCTTGATGAGGAACTGATACTCTATAACTTTATCTATTTATCATGTAAGAGATCCAATATTATCCATGGCATCTACAATTCTATTACTAGCCCTTGATATGTTCTCAAATTGAATGTTGGTAATTTATTGCTTAAGAGTGTCAACCATGGCTTTATATGGAACTAGCTTATCATCTTTAGTCTGAAAATGATTTGTGACATGATTGATGATTAACTAAGAATCACCATAAACTTGGAGATGAGATATGTTCTAATGCACTACCTATAAAATTCTTAAAATAAGTGCTTCATACTCATCCATGTTGTTTTTACAAAAAAATCTTATTCTAAATGATTTAGGGATTAGATCCCTCTGTGGTGTAATAAAAATAGGCCTACCCTCGATCCATGTGTAGTAAATGAAACATCAAAATACATCTTCTAGGGATTTTCATCAAGGGGTGTGTCAATGATGGTCATTATGGATTCATTAGGAAATTGAAATGTGAGTAGATGTGTGTCTGTGAGAGGTACTTCTACAAGTTGATCTACAAGAACTTGTCCCTTGATTATCTTCTGATTGACATACTCTATGTCAAAATCACTAAGAAACATGATCCATTTGGCCATTCTAACTTTTAAAGCTATTTTAGATATACTTGAGTAGATATAATTTTGAAATGACCATGGTCTTATTATCCAACATGTAATGGCACAATTTCTAAGTTGTAAAGACCATGGCCAAACAAGATTTTTCAATAAGTGCATAGTTATGTTCATATATAACCAAGGTATGGCTTAGGTAGTATATGTTGTGATCTTTTCCATTGTCATCATTTTGAGTCAAGAGTGTCCCCAGATCATGGTTATTAGCTGATAGGTATAACAATAATGGATTTCCTAGCATAAGAGGTAATAAAATAGGTGATTTAACAAGATAGTCTTTGAGTTGTTGAAAAACTATTTGGTAGTGATCATCCTAGTGAAATGCAACTCCATTTTTTATAAGGTGTGTAAATGGATGGAAATTTTCTATTAACTAAGAGATGAAGTGTTGGATTGATTGGATCTTACCCTACAAACTATGAAGCTACTTTATATTGGTTAGTGGTGGTATCTTAGTTATAACATGGACTTTAGCAAGATTGAATTCAATACCTCTATGAGACATGATGAATCCAAGTAATTTAATTTAAGTTACACTAAACACACATTTTTTTGGATTGATTCTAACTTTATACTCCCATAATCTTTCAAATATCTTATGAAACACTGCTGGATGGTCGGCCCTAGTTTTGGATTTTCATAATATGTCATCGATAGAGTATTTAATAATATCATGCATCATATTATGGAATATGATAGTCATGGCCATTTTATATGTAACTCCAGAATTATTAAGTTCAAATGGCATTACTTGATAATAAAATGTTCCCCATGGAGTGGTGAATGTTGTTTTATGTTGGTCTTCTAGTGTCATTATAATTTGGTTGTATCTTGAAAGGCCATCCATAAGCGAAAGCATTTCATAACCTATCATGTATTAAATTATCATGTCAATATTAGGTAATAGAAAATCATCTTTAGGAGAATCTTTGTTGATGTCTAAAAAATTAGTATAAATTTTTATCTCTTCAAGATGTTTACTAGTAGGTACCATATTTGAGATCCATTTTGAGTAGTCAATGGATCAGATACATTTTATTTCTAAGAGTTTTTACAACTCTTTATTTACCAATATAGTAATGTGAGGATACATCTTACGTATCTTTTGTTTTACCAGTTTGGCATCAGGATTAACCATAAGGTGTTGTAAGACCAAGGTAGGGTCTAAACTTGGCATGTCAGAAGAGGTCCATGCAAAGATATCTACAAATTATCTCAATAGAGATGTAAATACTTCATGTTCCTCCTCAATGAGGGATGCACCTAATTTTATCCATTTTAGGTTTGATGGAGTCTTGATATTTACCTTTATTGTATATTTGACTAGAAGGGTCAAACTATCTTCTAGGATAGTAGGCAATATCTTGAACTTTAGGATTATGTCAGGGTCCTTTGTTAAGACTTTCTCTTCAACTTCTCTTAGGCATGATGAATCTAAGTCCCCTAATGGGAGATCTGGCCATGTGACAAAAATAGTCAAATTATTAAAGAATTTGATCAAATAATTATTGTTACTCAAAGCTAAACTTGGGTCCATAAGCAAGTTCATCATTGGTGGTTTCCTAGTTTAAATTTTAAGAAGAATGAACACCCCCATCTAATGGCACTTGAAATATATTTTCACTACTAGACTGGCCTTTATATTTACTTTTTCCCTAGTAAGAAAGTTCCTCAAAGAGTTTGTCACTTTGGGACCTCAATGTTTTACTTATTTATTTTTAGCTAAGGGTCTTCACTCGATCTCTAAAATAGGATATAAGATCCAATGTAATTGATAATCTTGACTTGTGATCTCCCAATGGAATGTTGTCTCTAAGGCCTAAGAAGTTATAGAATGCTTCATCATTATAGAACTCATCAATCAACAAACTAGATTCTTATTGGTCCCAATCTATCATTTAGGGATAATATAATGGTAATGGGTTGTGATTAATAGCTAGGTTAAGGGTACAAATGGCATTGTCATCAAACAAGTTAGTTTCAGCTAGGTCATCAAAAGTGAGGGTATGATCAGACTCTACTTCACTATTAGCATCATCATCACTAATTGCTAGTTATGGAGTTTGAATAAGATATTTAGAGTCATCCCTAGGTGGTTTAAATCCAAGTCCATAAGGCCTCTCATACTTATTCATAAAAATTATCTCAATGGTTCCTTGTTGATTCAGTATGAGGCCTCTTCTTTAATAATTATGATTTTCCATGATTCTATTAGGAATAGGATACTTTACACTTTTATAAAAATCATCTTGGTTGTCATTGTATAACCATGATTCATTCCCTTTAAAAGGGTTAGGTTTTAGGCCAGATGTTGGTACAAATGTGATAGGTCCCTTATCTTTATTCTTTTATTACCAATGCATATGTGGAGTGACTTTAGGTCACCTAAAGGTTTTTGGATTCTAAGGAAGATTGGTAATATTAAATGTATCATGGGTCACATACTCTCTCTGTCCATTATCTAAAATGGTGAAATGATTATAATCTTAAAAAGGTGGCATATGGGAAAGGGAATTTAAGGTATTAGGATCTATGCAATTATCTGGTGAAGAATCAATAAGTATAGCCTTTCCTTTATCCTACTTGGAACTTGGATTCATGTCATACCGATAATTATAACTTTGAAATTTGGCCTCAAGATGTCTATAGTGTTCATATGGGTGTAAATATATTGGAATATTCACTTCCATCCCTAAGTGGAAAAACTTGATACATTGGTGCAACATTGATGGGACTACACAAATCTCATGAAACTAAGGCCTACCTAAAAGCATATTGTATGATAACTCAAGATAAATCACATGGCAAAGTGTATCATGGGTCAAAGGCCTAATGACAATTGGTAAACTAATGGTGCCTTGTGATTCTCTTTTTTGATTATCAAAGGCTTTGATGGTTATCATTTTTAGTTGGAGATCTTCCATTATGTACCCAAGAAGCTTGATGAGATTTAGAGACACTATGTTGAGGCCTGATCCATTGTGTATAAGGACATGTTTCACTTTATGTCACTTTATATAAAAATTTATGTATAATGGGTTATTATGGAGTGAGCCAAGGGAAGACATATTGCTTTGGTTGAATTTGACTTGTTGGGATGCAGCTAGGTGTCCAACCAAAGCTTGAAATTTATTAGGGGATATGTCACTAGTAATAGTGGATTGGGTCAAAAAACCATTCAAGATGTTCTTGTGGATTATTGACATTCACAAAAAATCTAAAATATAAATTTGTGCTAGTGTCTTCTACAATTATTCCATAATATCAAACTTCTTATCTTGGTCAAGAGTGAATGGTTTATTCTAAGGCTAAATAGTTAGTTGGATAATAGGCAAAGTGGCAGATGGTTGTGGGCCTAGGATAGTAATATTTGACCTTTGAGTTGTGATTTCACACTCAAGATTAAATAATGGACCATTATTTCTAGCTAATGTTGGGAATGGTGTGGGACAAGATAATATAAGTCTTAGTTGTTGCTGCACTCGTATGTGGTCACATTGCAAGGATAGGTTGTTGATATAAGGTCTAAAGGGGGAAGTCCTAGTTTACATGTTTGCCTATATGCAATCCCAAGTAAAAGAAAGATTATCCATGTAATTTGGTTGAATGTTGTTTAGAAATGATCAAGGATGATTAGTTCTTGGTCTAGGATTAATGGAGATGGTATTAACCCTACTCCCTACAATATGACATACAACCCTATTGTAGTCATCTGAAAATACATGGTAGGTTTGTTGTTTGTTACTTTTTTTACCTTGATTTTGTCCATTTTTCTATCATTATGGGTTTTGTTGCTAATTTTTTTGATTTTGTTAGTTCAGCCTTTGATTTTAATATTGTTGATTTTACTATTGCACTGGCTATTATTATTGTTGTTGTTGATTGTTATGTCAAGGAAAGGGGTTTTGATATATCCCAAGATTTTGATTAGAAGTGAAAGCACCATTATACAATGTTATCTCCCCATTCTCTAACATATTCTCAATTAAATTCTTGATTTGGACACATCTTCATAGATTATGCCCATTGACCTGATGATAGTCATATAATTTATTTTAATAATACCAATTAGGATAAGGAATGCCTTACAAATAATTATTTGGTATAGGCCAACTAATCAAATTAACAATAACATGCTTGTGAAATACAGACTTAATAGGTTTTCCTAGGTCACTAAAGACATGACATGTAGGCATAGTGCTCCTAGGACAAGGGGTTTGTAATGGTAAAGGTTATTGTATTTGTTGTGTAGGTCTTGGTTATTATGCTTAGGACATTGGTTGGAGAGGTTACTAGGTAGGAGTAAGCTGAAAATGTGGTGTAGATGATGTTTTCACCATTTGGACATGATGGGATTTAGTTACTCCATTTCCCACAACATTCCTATTATGGTTGAATTACTTCTATCTTTCTTGGTTATTGGCATGTGTTGGTTGTGATGCTTTCACTTGAATAGGATATTGATGTTGGCCATTTCCTTGATTAGTACCTTGATTTTGATTAGTTGAATTAAGCTTGATGACTCTTTTATTAATGAGTACTTTCTTGATCAACAAACCATTATCAATGATCTCTTTAAAAGTATGTACACATTGTAGTTCTAGAGGATAATCTATCTCACTATGCAAATTTTTAGTAAACATAATGGCTAATTATTTATCTGGTAAATTGTGGGTGAAACAGATTACAAGGGATCTCCATCATTATAGATAACTTGAAAAACTCTCACCAACATTTTTCTTTTCTTAGGCTAAGTCCACTAATGAAATCTCATGCTCAAAATTATAGGAAAAGTGTTGCACAAACTTATCATAAAGATCATCAAAATATGTGACTGAATTTTTGGGTAACTTTAAAACCCACACCAAGGCTTGTCTAATTGAGCTCCGTAGAAATATCAGGAAAATGTATATGTCATTATATGCCACTGGTTGACATTCAATAAAGAATTCAATTAAATGGGCCTTAGGGTCACTTTTCCCTTGGTATTTGTTGAATTTCAATGGTTTGTATCCTAGAAGAAATGGTATCTACAAATACTCCATGTTGAATGGATAGGAACACACATCATCCAATTTGAACTTTTTAGTCTATTTCTCAGTCTAAATGGTAGCAATTACATCTTTCATCTATTGTAATTCTTAGGATAGGAAACTAGAAGGAACATTGATTTAAGGGAGAATATTGGTTTGGGTAGATGGTTGGGAGGTCACAAGTGGGACAATTTGACCAGGGTATGATGGAAATATCTATTGGGGTATATTATTTTGGCTGGGGAATAGACCAGGAATATGAATACATGGATTAAGATGTACTTGAAATTACACATTTGGTTATGCAATATTCTTGTTTGCGTTAGTGATAAAGGTTTAACATGGAAGATTTTTTGGTTGGGATGGAGGGACATAACTATATTGTACCTATTGTGGTTAAAAAAGGACATGTTTTTGGATAATCAAACCTTGTTGTTGAGTGGGAACTTGTGGACCAAGACCCTATCTATAAATTTATGGCACATTTTGAACCAACAATTGTCTAGTAGGTACTTGAAAAATATGGGGACCTCTTTATTGCATGAGTCCCTATGGGGAAGTGAAAATAGGTTGTATATTTGGCATTTATCACTAACCAATATTTTCACATTGTTGACTAGTCATTACTTGGTTTTGGATTGGCATAGTAGTCTATGACTAAAGAAGTATGTTTGTCATTACTTGGTGAGGTGGAACATTAGTTTCCCCTGATTGAAGTGGTAATGTATTTGTCCTCTATTGAATTGATATATTTTATTATGCCTATTGTTGTGGAATGCTACTCATTACTTGTTGAGGAGGAGTAGGATTCATCACATTCTATTATTGAGGCATGATATTGGCCATTATTTGATTACCTAATCCCATAAGTTATACACTTAAGGAAATAAATGATTGAGGTTGGGATGTAGAAACTCATATTCCTTACTATGATGATCTACTCATGGGATTAACTATAGGCCCATATTGTTGGCTAGTTGTTTGTGCATTATTACCACTTTGATCAGGATTGGACATTGTTTGCACATTGTCCACTATGTTTGGTTCACTATTTTATGTAGAGGTCGAAGACACTTCTTCAATAATAGTCATATGCATCAAGTTATCTATAAAATTATTTTGTATGAATGGGTTAGACCCATATTCTCTTGTCCAGTTAACTCTATCAACACTCCTATTGAAGGAACTAGGCCAATAAGAGGCTTACTCACCATGTTCATTTGATTGAAATTATGTGCTAGATTTAAATAGGTTTTATCTATTGTCTGCATTTGGTTAGAGTGATCTTCCATGATGTTTTTTCCTCGATTAGATATATTAGGTTCTTGATACATTATTTGGACTAGAGCCATAGGATCGTTAGAAGAAGCATGTTGATCATAAATGATATTGTGGGGTACTCTTACTAGACTTGGTATATTTTCATGGGAGAAGTCTATTAGAAACTTGGACCCTACCTTTTATCTCTAACCAAAATCTCATCTTTATTCTCTAACAAATGTCACTCAAATAAAAATGGATCATACATAGAATCTATATTAGTAGAATATGACTGTTGAAGAACTGGCTCATCCACTAAGGTTATTGTAGCTAGGTATTGTGTGGTTTGTTATTGGTCTTGTTTTGAATAAGGTGGTGTGTTAACCAAATATTTATCTAATGCATCTTGGCTTTGTTCCCCTAATTGAGTATTATAAGAGGAATAATAATCCAGCTCATAAGGAATATTATCTGCATAGGGTTTTTGCATAATTTCTTCTTGTGCTACCACATTACTAATCCCTATATTGTACATGAGTCCACTATGAGTGTAGGAATACATGTTGGGATCCATAATCAATGCTTTGTGATAAAAGGTCAAAGATTTATACAAACTCTAAAAAGGACAAAATATAAAACATAGGATGTTCCAACTTGGTCTAGATTCATTGAAAGGATCAAAAGGTTTATGCAAAGATTTATGAGGAAAAAAGCTTGTGTGAAGTATATAGCATTTCACTATTCAAACAAAGATAAACAAGTAAATGGACCAAAAATTAAAATGCCAAACTCTAAGGTTGAAGTGTTTCAAATTAGTCTAATTTAGAAATTTAAAAGTTTCTAGGTATTTTGGCCAAATTCAACATCAAAAGCCAGGCTCAAACAAGGCATACACTAGGACTCTTGGCTAAATGGCATCAAAAGCTAGACTTTGAAATAGATGAATTTTTAATTTAATGGATTTGAAAAACTTCTAACAAACATTAGGCATTGAATTCTTGGATATGAACTTGATCAACTAGGTATAAGGTATGAAACAAAAGCCACTTCAAAGATAGTTTATTTCTCATAAATAATGATATAAAACTTGGTTCTTTTTACAAATAAGCTAGACAAAAGTGAATGATATAACTATGCTAGAAAAAATATCATAAAAGTACACTTGGATTGGTCTAAAAATTCAGTAAAAAACTTAAACTCTATGCAAGAGGGTCTATGAAACAATATTTAAAATGTTTTAGGCAACATACCATTTCTACACTACCCAAAAGGTGTGACAAAAAAAGTTTGTTTCAAAAAATCTCTAAAGAAAAGATAGTTTTCCATAATTTTGACATAATAACACTAATTTTCTTGACTTAAAATGTCATGGTGCATAAACTCAAAGTGCAAGTGTTTAGCACAAAAATTATTAAGTATATCAAGTGGTGATAATGATCTTGAGTCTAAAATGGCCTTCAACCCAATTTATAAATTGAACCTAAGTTCCCTCAAGTTTAGAGAAAATGGAAAACCCACTTAACACATCAAACATTTAAACTTATAAAGGTACAATTTAAAATTTAGATTATAAGTGAAGGACTTAAACAACTTTGGTAAAGGTCTAGACTCAATTGGGCAACATAACTATGCCAAAGTGGATGATATGACTCCCAAGCTTTTGATTAACTTTTGAACAAGGTAAATTGATGATCTCACATGGTCAGCATAATGCCTCTTTATTCAAAGGAAAATGAGGACCATGTGTTTTGGTTTGAATTATTTGTTTACACCAGGTTTTGACTTCAAACAATACTCTAATATAAGACAAAACTCAACAAATTAATCACTCTTAGACTCTAAACTAACAAGGTTTCTTGGTATTGTTAGAATGCATCTATATACATCATTTGAAAGGATTTTAAGGATTCATCCAAAAGTAAATTTGAATTATATAGTAGCGTTTTTACACCCCCCCAGCTTCTCTCAAATTATAGTAGTATGACATGGACCTTGAGGCACACCTTGCACCAATAATACTTATATGACAAGTGGGGATTTCTCTAAGATATAACAAGTTTCTAAATGATCTAGGGGAATAAATTGTATAATGAATTTCATGCCAAACAATGCAAAATAAAAACATGGATTTTAGGTCTGTATCACTTGGCTTGTTGCAAAAAGGTCTAGTTCTTTTTTCAACCACTACATCTTATGGTTCACTCAATGTAGTGTGATGTCCAAAGTGCCACTACATCCCATGTGAAACTCTAATTAGGAGCCAAATAAAGTCAATGTTGGGAGGTGAAACCCTGGGTCAAAGCTTCCCTAAAGAACTCATGGGAGGTGATGAATTCCCCCTCGTAATCCAAGTTTGTATAAAAATAAAGAAAACATGAAATTAGAAAGACTTTAGGGTCATTTTTAAGGTCACTGAAACTCTAATGAGTTTCTGGGGAGTGCTTTAGATGAATTTGTTTCTAAGCCTTGGACTAGGCTACTTACAATAGTAATGGCACTTTTGATTGCAAGGGTTCCCTAAAGGGGACAAATGGAAGAGCATACATAAAACACCCCTCTTTTTTTCAAACAAATATTTAACTTAAATAGATAATTAAATAAAAAAAATACTTGGAAAGGTGAGTTCATTTCTAAGCCCAAATGGAAAATGAGGTGGTGTTCATTTGATCCCTTGGTCTTAGTTGTAACTTTGAAAAGTAATGCTAAAAACTCACTTAAGCACCTTAATATTAATTTAAACACCTAAAATAATATTCCTAATTAATTTTAAGCATGAAAAAGGTGATTTCAACATGTTTTTATCAATTATTAAGCTTGGTCCTACAAAAAAAAATTATCATGTCCTTTAGCCTTGAATCTCTTTTAGGTTTGAAATAATGAGCTTAAAAGAGGAGCTCTCATGTCTATGTTTTAAGAAAAACATAGTGACCAATGTCATTTATATAACTGATGATGGTTACATTTGCTAATTTACATCATTTTTACCAATGTGATCAATAATAGCTATCCAACTAATGTCAGTTTTACTAACTGATATTGGTTAATGTGTAAACCTGTGGCAAACAAAAATGGCAAAATAAAGTTATAAAATCAATTTTCAAGAGTTTTAATGATTCAAATGAAGATTTTAAAGTTGCATAATGATCTTCTTCATGTGTGGGATAAATATGGTCCCATAAAGCATGCCATATGTGATCTAATAATTTGACTCAAGAAAGGATGGTTAGTATTGTGTTAGTTTCAAAATGAAATAAAAATGAAAGAAACACATCAACTAGCATAACATCTCTATGCATAGACACTAGGGAGAGCTTAGTTAATAAACATGAATAAAATACAAAACTAAAATGCAAAATAAACTCTCTTTTACCTTCCTTGGATTCTCTAAAATGCTTATTGTAGTGGCTTTATTGGCTTGTACTCATGAAGTCTCCATCAAAGGAGGCTTGGCTATCTCATCTTCTCCTTGGCACCTTATGGCTTTGGCTTGGCTTGGAATTAATTTGGCATTGTAACACTAATTGCAATGGATTCAAGAAGATATTTTTTGCATTATAAATTTTCATTATCAAGACTTTGAAGATATTTTAGAATAATAACTTTTCACTAAAATAGCTTTAAAATGATGTTCATGGCCTCTCTATTTATAGATTTTTGTAAATGTCTAGAATCAACTTGAACCATCCATCCTAAGATTGATATTTTTGGTTGAGGATTAATTAAATTTATAAAATTAATTTTATAATTATTCTCATCATGGAATTGGAATAAGGGGAAATTAAGAGGCATGGAGGGCATCATGGAAGGCATTTATGAGGTATGGAGGGCATGAATCTTGATATTTGTGGCATTTATGGCCTAGGGATGTCTTCCCAAGAAATGAGGTCAATTGATGATATAGATATTCAATATTAATTTATAAAACAAATTATTCAACAAGTTTTTGTGGAATTATTTATTAGGCTCTAATTTGGTTTAATTATCTCTTAATCATGTTTAAGCACTTTATGCACAAATTACTCAGTTTGATCAGAATGCCTTGTTATTGGTCCAAAATTTTATGAGATTATAATTAGAAGGAAATGTCATATTTGATAGATCTATTATCCCATTTAGGATATTATCAATATAAAATAACAAAGTCATGTGTCTTGTGCAAGATATTAGATAGGAAAGAGCAATCCAGAGCACCTAGGTGAAAAATTAGCATTTTGACTTGGAATGATCTGATCAAACATAGCTAGCCCATAAATTACATTACCCCATTTATGGATATACTATCCAAAAATGGCACTTTAATATGTTAATTTCACATCATTTAGTGTTTTTAGGCCAAATTGTGCATTTTGGGTGGAAATTGGTCAAAACCCTGATTGGGGGTTATCAATGGCCAAATTTAGGTGTCTACACTATGCTAAAATTAGGTTCCCACATCAAATATGTCCATGATAATTTTAAGTGTGATTATATTATTTTAATACATATTTATATATTAATTCAATTCAATTCATATTTTCTATATTTCTATTGCTAGATTAGTCTATGTGTAAACATTTTTATGAAAAAATGAGATATGTGAAGGATGCATATAATTAATTTTAAATAGATTAAAATAAACATAAATACATGAAATAATATCTCACATACACATGTACACATAAACACACATGCACATGTACACGCGTGCACGTGCGCGTGCGCGCGCGCACACACACACACACAAAAATTCAAGAAAATTATATTGGCTAAGGATACACATACAATATAATACATAGTAGTCTTTTTATTTATATCTACTCCTACTACACTTATAATTTTTAACCAACTTATCACCTTAAAAATATATACTATTTATAGAGTCGACATGATTCTTCAACTTCTTGAATATTCAATTATTATTACGTTTGGTTTTAGGAAGGGTTCAAAATTACGTTTTTCTTATCCATTTACATTATTGTTTCAAAAATATACATATTTCACAACTAGAACTATATAAAAATGATAATTACTTATTATTTATAATCCCTTATTAACATTTTCATATTTTAGCTAACCATTGGTTGGTATCTATATAACCATCATCCACTTCCATATTTCAAATATTTTTTAGTAGTTTAAAAATAATTATCATTTTCCAAGATTTACTTCATGTGCAAGACTTAGATTCCCTTTCTAGCTTTAAAATAATTAACATATTAACCTACTTGGATTTTTTAAGAGTTTATAATAACTATGAGATCAATTTTTATGGGTTTTCAACCTTCCTAGCTCTTTTTGTATATACTTTTACAAAATCATTATTTTCAAAAAAAATCATTAACCCAAGGTTGATAAAAATTATAGAGTCCTTATATATATTATTGTGACAATGGTGGCTAAGGAATTATCTAAATCACTTTCCCTTAGCTCTATTGTGATGATGAATTACCTCTTAGAGTATATTATATCTATGATTTTAGATGCATTAGGCTTTATTATGGATTTTATTGGGCTATTGGCACTAGTTGGATTTATGAATCTTGCTAAATGTGTAATGTTGTGTGTAACTCCATAATAGTGATATATGTTGGTTAATCTATCAAATTATTAAATGATGACATAAATTGTAATAGGTATATATTGAATGTGTATTATTATATGAAGGCCTTGCATACTAGTGTGAAACATTTATGTATCCAATAGAATCTTTACATTATGTAATTCACATCAACTTATACTACATTATCAATGGGTGTTGTGTGGATCAATAAATTTTGATCTATGTGATTATTTATTTTCTTAAATAATTTTAAAAATATATGGGTTTGGAATCTATTATTCCCAAAATTTTCAAAATAAATTTTATCCATGAGTCAAAAACAACATTTTAGAGTCTATGTGAAAATCCAAAAATTATTAAGTTTGGGAAAATTTATGAATTTAACTAAGCAAAAAAATGAATAAAATACCTAAGAATGTCTTCATGTTTCACGTGATCTCAAGGCCTACTTTTATAATGCTTATGCCATACGTAATGCATGGACATGTTATTCACATCATGTATAATTGACCAAACCTCCCCATCTATTATGGCACCTAAAACATGAACATGCAGGCCTATATTCACACCTTATAGATGGGTGTAACTAGATAACCTACCCCCATAGATTTGAAAATGCATTTGTGTGAGTAGACACACCCATACATATTATAATTTGGTGGATATGTGGGGGTTGTCTTCTCATCCCATTAGGATGGGCACAATCCACCACTTATCGGCCATTACACATTGAGCTATCTCAAAGCCTATATAATTCAAAGAGGGCATATTTTTACTATTTTCACTCTACATTTTACTTTGACTAGAATATTTTTTCCCTTATTTTCTCCTTTCTAGTGAATCTCTATCCAAAATTTTCCCTCATTCCCCAAGAAATTTATAGTACCCTCTTAATAGTTTACCCTATTCTTAGTCTTTCTCCTCATTAGAACCATGTTTTGGGAGTGTTTATACTATTATAAATATTTTACCATATGACCATTACTTATGACTCATTTAAATCACTTTAGCAATTTTTACCCCTAGATCAACTTAGAATCCAATCTATAACATGTGAATATACTTTTACATACATATAGAATGTTGAAATGAACTTTAAATATAGTGGGTATGAACCATTATTTGTAATAGATAAAAAAACTCATAATATTACCAAATCATAGGTTGGAAATGTGGACATTGAGGAATTCCACCAAATATTAAATGTGGAAATACTGAGTACACTCACCATTCACCTTGTAGAAAGAGGTCCTCCCCAGGTGGAAATATTCTTGACATCCATTTAATACTCAAACATAATGTTCACATGTGTGAGAGGTTATGAATATTCAACTGAAGAAATAAAATCAAGTGGTCGATACCTCATGGAAAGAATTTATAACATTTAAAAGTGGATAACAATGATATTCCTTTTACATTAATAATATGTTAGCATGAGTACATATAAATAGCATACATATTAGGACAATGACTTGACCAAGTGTTTGATGGTAATAAAAACTTCCTAGCTTAAGCATGACAGAGAAAGGGTTTTAAAGCTACCCAAGAAATTATACCAAGTATACTTCAAGTAATAACTCTATGACATGATTACCCTCCTAAACCAAATAGTGGGTAATGTGGACACTAAAAATTTCCACTCCTATATGTTCATGCCAATAAATATCATCTCTCATGGAAAAAAATTTATTGATTGGGGAGAGGTGATCAGTGACTCCCTACATCATTAGCTATTAAATGTACATTCAACAAAATAGGTTTTCATGACTTCCTACCTAGTGTATTTATTATCATATTAGATGATATATCTAAGACTATCACAACATGGAAACATCATTGTTACCACTTAGGCTTATGAATGTTTACCCTAGTTAACTTTAAAATAAATTAATAAGCACTTTAAAAGGGTTAATGACACAAACATTATGAGTGTTATGAAAACCTTTGATAATAGAGGGGATCTTTAAATAAAGTAATTTTAGTATAACTTACATGTATTTAATCAAATTAATCAATGTTTCAATCAAGGAAATGAATAATCATTTGGTTAAATTGATGGAGGTTTCAAATTCTATATTACTAATTTTTAAAAGATGGATTACATGTTACAAGAACATAGTAGTCCAAAAATAGAATGATGTCACTAAGGTATTAAAAAGTTCATAAAATTTAAGGTTTATCAAAATAAATAATGAGCCATAAATTCTTTAGCACTAGCCCCTACACCAAATAAGACTTCCTAGTAGAGACTACAATTTTTATCATCTATTTTTTTTATTGTATTTTAGGAAAGTTATATTTTCCTTTTTGTAGAATTAAAAATCATGAAAGAAAAAATAAGATGAAAAATAGAATGTGAAAGGTCAACCCATTCCCTTCTATCATTATAAATAGGATTAATTTCTATTTTAAAATGGATTTATGATGTCCATGAAAATTTAATCTTAAGGAGGAAGAAGGAAACTTTATGTTCATTCTTTAATTGAAAACCAAGTAATTTCAAAACTTTATGTCTTGTTTTATTTTATGTGTATGTGTTTTATTTTGTCAATGCACATTTCATAGTTCTAATAATTAATCACATTTTATGCCAATAAATCATGTTAATTCCATTTATTTTTCTCTCTCATTACATGTATGAATGAAATATGCATTTTTTGGTTCACATGTGACTCTTCATCTTCCTTTATCTAATTTTATTTTCAGTTGAATGTCACCAGAACAACCCATGTATTCAACATGTAAATATTGTATATACTTTATATTATTTCTTAATTCTTTCAATAAAGTAAACTTCTCCTCCCAATAGAGGATAAAATGTTCATTATAATCACTATTGTGAAATCTAAATTTTGCACTAGTACCAAATATTTCACTAATAGTTTTTAGTGCCCACTGTGGGGCATGCTTTGTCCTTTCCATGTAACCCATATTTTTAAGTTGTAGTCACTAAAATGACTATTCATGGAAATAATAACCCAAAAATCCAAACAAGTATTTATTGGACATAAGTTTCACAAAAGGATATATCCTTTAACCTCTACTAGTTTTCATGGGATTATAGGGTGAATAATTTACATTATGAAAGAGGTTTAACTGTGCTAGATGAAGAAGAATAATGTGCTGATTTTTCTCAAATAATTATTGTAATCATTAATAAAAGGATAGTGATCATAGAAACACACAAATCTCCTTAAAATATATTAAAATCAAGGATGATAAAATTCATCTAAGGTCTAAAAGACAAAGAGGAATATCTGACCCATTCTTTGATTTGTAGAAATAATTCTCCTGAACAAATAAAGAAGGTATAAAAAATAAGAACTTTGTCATTGTCCAATGTACTAGTTCCAAGAAAAATAAATTTTTAGAATATATTTTTTGTTGTACCTTGGTGTCCTCATATATTCCCATTGGCCTATGGTGCTCTAATTCATTAACTTCCAAAAGGTTCCAGGAATAATTTCTCCAAGTTTACCGGTGATGGTAGATAGCATCATGACAAACACATAAACGTGTTATTTTCCACATGTAGTATCCTTGTTATTTAACATGAATATTTGCCAGTTAGGTCATTTATAGAGACATTATTTGAAGGATTTGCATAATGCTTTCACCATTTTTTTGCTACTTCTATTATGGAATAGAAAATAATGGGGGACATATTTAAAGCAATGTTTAGACTAACTAAAGATGAACATTCCATACTATAAAAATTTCTTAAATAAAGAAAGAATCCCATGAACCTATTAGGGGTTTCATATCCTAATTAAACAATTAACACATAAAATTATAGATACTTCAATTCCTATAGTATACAATTATAAATGTTTCCTTTTAAATGAACAAGTATTCCTATAGAGTAACCATCTAACAAATTAGGTAGCCATGAAGACCCAAGATATGAAAATTGAATATGACATGATCATGGTTGGGAAAATTATTTTAAGAATAAATTTCATAATTCAATAGACCCTTTGGTTCAAATATTGGCAAATGACATCTTGGCTTTGAATAAAAAAATTACCCAATCATAGAATACTCTATACAAAGATATACCCAAGATACCCTTTATCCCATACCATGGCAATTTTTATCCTAATATTCCTTCTCCAACTCCCCAAATAAATATTGATGTATCCTCCACTATCATTCATTATGCATTCATATTTCATACCATGACTGATTATGATGTTTCTAACTACCTAGAAATGACTAAAATGCTATAAATTTGAACTATTAAAGAAATATCTAAAAAAGGCATTTTGGGAATCTTTGATCTGGAAATTAAAAATCCCAATGGTGAATCAACTATACGTTATTTTTATTTAAAAATGTGATGAATATGATGAAAACATGGAGGATATGAATAGTCATTCATATGTGGTGTTCATCTGAGCTCAAAATAAGAAGATGAAAGCTTCTAAAAAGATTAAAGAACCTAATAAGTAAAAATATAAATAAGTCCTTAAGGTTGTAGCCACCACTAAATTAATTCTCAATAGATTAAATCCATTAGGGACTCCACCAAGATCTCCAAATAAAGTGAATGCATGATTCTAATGAACAAAATATAAGGAAATGCATAATCATTTGTTAAAATTGAATTAAACCATAAATGAGAACAATTTCAAAAGAACATAGGCAACTATACAATACTCCATGTAGAATATCTCAAAAAAATATGTACAAATAAGAGATTAAAGTAATAAAATCATCCATTAAAAAACCACAAAGGGCCTATAATAGGCATGTAACTCTTAGGATGAAATAATAAAAGAGTAACATCTAATAACCAATGATGATGGATAATAGTAACTCCCCATGTTTAAGTACACCTAAGAAATATAACTCAAGTATATGAATAAACATGAGTGTATAAATAAAACTTAAAAGGAAAATAAATAACTTACACTAACACCCCTTATAAGCATAACATAGGTGGGTATAAGAAATGGGTCCTAACACAAGGTGTGATGAGGTACCCTTGTACAAGACAAATTCATAAAGTGGAGAAAAGGAGAAAAACCATAAGATAAACTCCCCCCCCCCCCACAAAAAATATATATATATATATAAAGATGAAGAGAGGACTAATAAACCCTAATATAAGCTAAAACTCACTATATCCACCCTGTATCTTGTAAATAAAGTATCTAGAGTGATTGTGGATCAATAGTAGATGCAGTAAATTGGACCAGCCTAAAATAGTAAATGTATCTACCAATTTCCCAATGTATCTATAACTAAGGTGTGTTTCCTATAAAAATAAATTTGATCCTCATGCATATTATATTTCCAACAAATCCATGAAATTATGGTGCATCAAAAGTAGAGGTGAAGACAATATGTAAAATGCCATGTAACTATGTAGTATATATCTTGATGTTTGATGAGTCCTAAATCAATTTAATTACTTCCTATAAAGTATGAAGTGGATAAAAATTAATTGAATCAAATAAATATGTCCTTAATATATTGAAGGTGATAAGGACATGGTCTAGGTGTGTACCCACCACTATTGTAGTCATCAGTGCTAGAAGAAGAGTTTTTAATATTAGATGTGAGCTCAGGCTTAGAAATTTTATCAAGTCCAGGTGAGTTTCATGAATAAGAATATGAAGGAGAGTCAAATAAAAAGTTTGAGAATGTATAAAATCATGTTTGATGATCCACCACTTCCAATACCAATATAGTATCACTATGTAACTCTTTAACATACATTGAATTTGGAGTGAACTCAACTCACATACCCAAACTAGGGTGAGTAATAAGGTAAACTGATAGGATATTAGTTGAAAGTGAGGGAATATTTAGAACATTATTGAGTGTTCCTCCACTAAATTCAATAGACCCTCTCCTAAAAACCTATGTATAAGTGTCATCACCTAAATTAATAGTAGACATGTCATATGGTCCTAAGGAAATAAACTCAATCTATGAATAATCCATGTGATGTGATGCACTAGAGTAAATAAACCATGTAGCAGGTCAAGTAAAAAATATAACAAGGGCTTTGCCTTTTACTTTCTTCTCACATTTTTATTTTCCCTTTTCTTTACCATTATCATTTGCCTTGAAGGATTCTAGGGTTGATCAAAATGGTTTTATAGGCTCAAGAACACCTATATTATTCTTCTCAAGAAGGCTTGTTAGATGTTCAATCTAATTATTCAAACCTTTACTTTCATCATGCTTACCTATGCAATACCTACATTTGATTCTCTCTTTCTTAGGTTTAACACTAGAAGAGGAGGTCTCATTGGTTGATTTAGAGGTAGGAGTTTTTTTTATCTTTTTATTCATCCTTTTTATTTCATTTCTTCTTTTTGTTATTTAAAGTCTTCTCTTTTCCATTCCTATCAAATGGAACTTGAGGTTCTGAGGACTTACTATTCCTATATATATCAACTTATATTTCTCCCAAGTCAAGTCAACAACAAAGGTATATAAATAAGGAATCTTCCATGCAATTCAAAGAGTACTTTATGTGGTATGGAAAGTGGAGACAAACACAAAATAATCTAGAACTACTTTATAGATAATGGATAGAATAAGTTGATCATATTTTTTATCTATACCACATTATTCTAATTGTAACCTTCAAGATTAAAGTTAGTGAAAAAATCTTGTAGTGTGTCAAAGTCACTTGGCTTAAACTAATGAGCTCATTCTCCTACTCATGACCTCTCATCACATCATGCTTCTTAGAGAGTTTTTATAGTGTGGTCCATATGTCATTAAGTGTTTTATAGATTCAATGTGAAAATTTAAGTCAGGGGAAATAGAAAAATTAAAACAACCATGTAATTGGTCACATTTGTATCTATTTTTATCTACATCTACTACATGTTTAGTTTCCTCGTTCATAGTTATCCTATATAAGTTTTGTTTTTTTATATAAATTTTCCCATTGATTTTCCATTCATGATAATTGAATTTAGTATGAATTTAAAACAACTATCAATCCATGATGTGAGAAAATAAATTGTATAACTGAATGTGAAAGAATAAGAACATGTAACACAACACACACCCCAATATGTCACTTTATAATTTAAATGATATTACAAAATTGATAGATCAAATGGAATAAACATTAAAATATAAACACTTTTGAAGAAAATGATAGTCAAATCTAAGTTTCCTATTAAAAGGTTTTACAAATTATGTTTTCCACTATTAATGTCCCATTTTAAATGTTTGCACAAAAAATTAAATGCATTTTTACTAAAATGCTATTTTTATTAAAAAATAAAAGTGGGTTCTGAATGGAATATTTTGGCATCTTACTAGAATACTGTGGTAGAGGTTGTGACCAAATGTAGACCAAGAGAAATAGTGAGGAGGATCTAAAAAATAGAAATAAAAGAGGCTCACTTAGCTTCCAATGGAAAGGGAGAAGCTATATGGAGGTTGATCTAATTATATTGTGGACTAAAAAAATATGGTGGATTTTATAAGCTATAAACCAGATATAAGTGTAAAGTCATAAAAAAATAGTGGTGCCAATAAAGACCAAAAAATTCCAACAATGGATGAAAAACCAATATTTTTCTAAAAATAATGAAATTTCAAATTTTCAAAATAAAACTAATATCAAATGAACCTGACATGTGAATACTATCTTGGAGATCTGATACCATGTTGGTGAGTCCACTAGGATCTCTAAATCAAATGCATGCATGGGTCCAGTGAGAAAAAGATAAGAAAATGCATATACATTTGCTAAAAGTGAATGAAAGCACAAATGAGAATAATTGAAAAAGCACAGAGGTAAATATACAAATAATCTATGTAGATTAACTCACTAAAATATGTTCAAATAGGAGATTAATGTAATAAAATCCTCCATTAATAAACAAAAAGATCTTAGAACAGTCATGCAAATCATATGAAAGAATAATCAAAGTGTAACATCCACTAACCAATGATAATGGATAATAGTAACTCTGTATGTGTAATAAATCTAACTCAAGTGTAGTAATAAATATGAGTGTAGTAATAAAACATAAAATGAAAATAAATACCCTACACTAACAAGCTCCTCTGCCAAGTTTTTCAAAAGATAAAAAACTAGAAAGGTTTGGAAGTTCTAACTCTCTGAATGTGTCTATCAATGAAGAAATTTAGAATTATTCCTTTGAAATAATTTATCACATGCATAGAACTAAGTTTTAGATATATCAAACCAAATATCTTAGGAAAAGTCCTCAATAATTGGATAAATTGGTCAAATTTATCAAAGGGGGAATTTCTAAAGCAACTCCTCAAAGAACACATATCAAAATGGCTATTTCCAATTTAAAAAAAAATTTAACCATAATTGTGTAAATCAATAAAGGATTCAAAACTTTTTATATATATATATATATATATATATATATATATATATATATATATATAAGTGACTTAAGGTTTAAAAAGTACAAAATCAATTTAGGATCCTTAAATAAATGTCATGCTATAAAAATTTGCACATGCCTTAGAGTTGACTTGCACCAAAAACTCTGGTCACTACTTCAACATGGAACAAAAACAAGTCCCATTGTTTGGATAGATAATGTATGCAAAGGTTTATGTGGATGAGTTTCCTCAAAATAGAGTCAATATGACCATACTATTAGTAGATATTCATCCTAGCTATGGAATACTTTTGAATCGATTTTGATCTTTCTGTAAATACCAAAATCAAACTAGACTAGACACATGCAATAATCCCTATGAAGGGAGTCAATGAAATATTACTGCCATAACCAAAAGACAAGAATTTTTTTATAAATCAAATTACCATTGGGTATACATCTTATATGAGGAAATATACCCTGACACCTTCATGATGATGGCTAAAAATGACATAGAATTTCTTGAACTAATGGAAGGTGACTCTAATGACATACAAACCTTAGAATTAAATGGTAGTTTCTAAACCATGGGCTTAGGGGTAAATTTATTTCTTATATCTCCACCAAAATAAAAATTTTCCTTTTTCATATAAGCTTTAATTCAAATACAATAATAATACAACTGAGTATGAGGCATTATTACTAAGATTAAAAGTAGCAAAATAAATGGGTGTCCAAAAACTCAAAGCCCAAGGTGATGTTGAATTGATTGTCAAAAAAATACATGGACAATGTTAGGCACATAGTAATAGACTAAAGCATCATATAAATAGGTTTTGGTACTACATTAAATCTCTTAAAACTTTCAAAATTAATTTTTTCCCAAGAGAATAAAATTCCAATGATGATGCCCTAGTTATATCCACTTCATTGATGATTCCTCACCCAAAAAAATGACAAAGATCAGGATATCATAGATAGAGTATACATATAATTATTAACACTATAAATTATTCAATAATGATAAACAAATCATTTCCTTCTTATAGAAAAATAATAATTTCAAAAATTTGTATTTTGATGGAAGTTCTAGTGCCTACATAGATTCTTACATTCTATAAGACAAGAACAAACTTTTCAAAAACCTAACATAAAATATAATTAGCTATATAAAAATAAACATAAAACTAAAATAGAACAAGACTCCTAAAGGTTTAGTTTATTTTGAAGAGATGTTTGACCAACATGCTAGGTACATCAAGTCGAAGATTCAAAGAAATCCCAAAGGATCTCGCAAGTAGGATAAAGTAAATATCGGCACATAAGAAGAACCATCATATGTCAATATTATAAATTGATTTTCCAAATAAGAGAATATAATGTTCATTTCTCTTTTTAGATTATATAAATATGCATTCACTTGGTGATATGTTGATTTGAATTATTATAGGCTTAAGAGTATGCAACATAACATTACATTGAAACCTAGTGTCAATCCATTCAAGAAGAGGTTGAGGCACTATAATTCCAAGATATATGGTACTATATATGAAGAGGTATAAAAATATTATAAATTCAAATATTATCTTTCCTATTCAACATTCAACTTGGGTGGCCAATATCATTCCTTTTTGAAAGAAGAATGGGAAATTTAAGATTTGTGTGGATTTTCACAATATCAATAAAGCTTCACTTAAAGGTAAATATGCCTTGTTGATCATGGACCAAATATTATAGGTTTTCATAGTATATAAAAATATTTATATGTTATATGGATTCTCAAGATATAATTAGGTTGAATTATGTAAATAAGATTAGCTCAAAAAGGTGTTCACCACCTCATGGGAAATTTTTTACTACAAGCAGATGATTTTTGGCCTCATCAATGTAGGAGAAATTTTTTAAAGGGTGATGGATTTTGAATTCAATGGAATGAATAATAATATTATATTAATCTACTTGGATGATCTCACTATATTATCAAAGAAAATAGAAGACCACTTTGAACACTTGAAGAAGGTATTTGAAAGATGTCATGCTCATGAAACATCTTTGAATCCTAAAAGGTCTATCTTTTAAATGATTGAAAGAAATATCTTGGGCCATGTTTTTTAAATGAGGTACCAATATTCATTAATAAATAATAAATTCCATCCAAAGACTATCCATACCAACCAATAAACCTATAATTCACTCATTATTTGTCAAAGTAAACTTTCTCAAAAGGTTTGTCCTAAAATTTAATTAACTCACCTAAAATATAATATAAATGATGAGTGGAAATAGATATTTAATGAGACCAAGGAAGAAATTTCTAAAACACCAATCTTAACTTGCATAGATTTTTAAAATAACTTCACTACATATTGTTACTCTTCTGAATACACACTATCTGCTAATTGAGTGATGAAAAATGAATAATAAATTAAATCCCATATTGATTTCATAAGATACAAACTGAAGGGCCATAAACCTAAGTATTCACTAATGGAAAAACATGCGTACATTATTGTCAAATCCATGAAGCATTTCAAACTTTACATCTTGAATTTTCATACTATTTTGATGGTCCCAAATTCAATGGTGAAGTCGTTACATAATTAGTAATATCTTGGATGAAAAATATATGCTTGGATCATCAAGGTTAAATAATATGATCTAGTGATCAAACTGACTAAGTTAGTAAGAGGACAAGGATTTTTCTAATTTATTTCCAAAGGGGTTAACTCATAGAGGAAAGATAAACATGATTTACTATTGACAGTATTCATTTATTATATCAAATAATGGTATTTAAATATTATGTACTTCCTATCATATGGATAACCCTTAGCCACTTGAGTCCAAATAAAAGGTGAACCCTCAAATTAAAATCAATGAGGTATCTAATTTATGATAACACTTTGTTCAAGAAGTCTCTAGATGGTACTTTATTAAGATGTGTGAACAAGGAACAAAAAATATAAATCTTGGAGGCATTTCATGAAAAATAACATAGAATTCATTTATAATTATTAGTCATAGTGTTTGAAAATTTTCAAGCCTACTATTATTGGCCAACATTGTTCAAGGATGCATAAGAATGTGTTTCTCAGTTTGAATCCTATCAGTATTTCATTAGTTAGCCTAAGCTTGTATAATTATCTATTCGACATGTGGTCATCAAGGATACTTTTCAATAGTGTAGATTAGACTTCATTGGGACTCTAAAGCCTTGTTCTAGTGCTAAACACACTAATGTCTTGACAAAAATTAACTACTTCACAAAATGGGTAGAATCCATTCCAGTAAGGTATACCACTTCAAAATTTGTTTGAAATTTCATAAAAGAGAACTTATTAATCAAATTTCATATCACTCAGAAGATCATCATGGATAATACTTCTAACGTATCCTCTACTTAATTAATTGATTTTTTCTATGGGTATGGTATCTCTATTACATATTCATAAAATAATCACCCTCAAGGCAATAATCAGGTGGAATTTAATAATAAAAACATAATTTACATTGTCTATAAGTTAGTTGATGAGAATCAAAGAAAATAGGATAAAAATATGTATGTTGTCATATTGGCTAATTGGATAACACCTAAGAGATAAATCAGGGTGTCTCCATTCCATATACTATATGGAAGAGATGCAATGATTCCTATCTCTTTGGGATTTATGGCTTTGAAGCTAGTATAGGACATTAAAGATGATTAGTTCAAAGTTATTCCAGAAAAGAGACTTGTGTACTTGGAAAATATAGAATAAGAATGAGTCACAATTATTAATAGAATTTTAAAACATCAAGTAAATTTCAAAGAAATATCTGATCATTAAGGCACAATAATTTGATTTTTGAATCAAAGATTTGGTCCTACTTTGGGATAAAATAATATAACCATGAGGAATTCATGTGAAATTAAACTCTTTATGTATGTGGCCATTCAAGATATGAAATTTATGTGGTGAGAACACATATTATTTTACTTACAAGATGGTACTCACCTCACATTGCCATACATTAGGAAATATCTAAAGTTTTACAAAGAGTGAAGTTAGGTTGTCACATACCATACCCATAGGTGATCTTAGTTGTCTATTTCCCTTAATTTGTGTGTTTATTTTTCCTTTTTATGGTTTCTCTATTCCCTTCCTCTTTCCTATTGATTTTAGATTGAATATGTAGCCCAAAAAATAAAACACTTGACTATAAAACCTTAATATTATGAAAGTTCAGTTTATGCCTTATTAAAAATTTGCATCCAAGATAGTTATTTTCCTCAAAATTATCAAAACCAATTTTATCCATGAGTCAAACAAAAACATTTCAAAGTTTTTGCAAAAATATAAAAAAGTCTTAATTTTGGGAAAATTTATAAATTTGACTAAGTAAAAAAAATGAAAAAAGTACTTAAGCATGTCTTCTTACATCATGTGATATAGGGATGGGTTTCTCAACCCTCAAGATATGAAATATGCATGGATGGTTTATGTACATCACACATGATTTATTGATCCTCCCCATCCACAACATTGTGAAAAATGTGAGCCCATGGGTCTATGTTCATGCACCATAGATGGATGCATCCAATAGGCCGAACCCAAAAAATACATGGACACATAAATGCATTTACACAAGAAAATTCACCCACACATTTGATGCATCAATGGATATGTGAGGGTCATATGTCTATCCCTCCAAGATGTACACATGTGGTCATTCTTAGATTAGTCATTGTGATCAAGCCATCCAAAGGCCTATATAATTCAAATAAGGGAATATTTTTCTCATTTTCACTCTACATTATACTCTAATTTTATATTTTATGCCCCTATTTTATCTTTGCTATCTAATTTTTATGTAATTCCTTGATAAATTTATGGTAACAATTTAGAGTTTTACCCTATTCATATATATTTCACCTCATCTAAACCTTATTCTAAGAGTGTTTTCATTAGTTTCAAGAGTTTACCATATTACCACTATTTATACTCATTTCAACCAATCCAACATTGTATACCCTTGGATTTATTTATATTCTTATTTATCTATTGTGAAAGCAATTTTATCTATATAAACCCTACCAAAATGAAGTTTAAGTAAATGGTGTATGAACCATTATTTGTACTAGATAATAACATTCCTAAGATTACTAAACCATAAGTTGGGCATGTGGACCTAGAGGAATCCCACCAAATACTAATTCAAAAATCCTAAGTAAACTCAACATTTACCCTACAAAAAGTAGTATTCCTTAGGTAGGAGGATTTTTTACTTCAATATAATGCTTAGACTTAGTGTTTGACTATGCGAGACACTAAAACCCTTCAATTAGAGAAATAAAATTGAGTGATGGGTACCTCATGGAAAATAATGGTAGAAAAATAATGGGAATGACAATGAGAAACCCTATATATGTAGAATATGTCATCATGAACACCTCCAAATTGAAGAAATATTGGTATGGAGACATGACCAAGTGATTGATGGTAATAAACACTTCTTGACTTAAGCACAAGAGATAAAGGGTCTCAAAATTTCACAAGAACTTATAATGAGTATACTTTTAAGGAATAACTCTCTAACATAATCATCTCATTAAACAAAATAGTGGGAAATTGAGACACTAAAAAATTCAACTCCTATATGTTCATGCTAATGAATATCATCTATCATGGAAAATAATTTATTTAATAGGGAGAGATGATCAATAAATCCCTACATCATCAGTTATTGAACATACATTCAACAAAATAGTTTTTCATTACTTTTTACCTAGTGTATTCACTAGCTTCTCAAATGATATATCTAGGACTATCATAGCATGGAAACATCACTACTTCCATTCGGGCTTATGAATTTTCCCAAACTAAATTTGAAAAAAAAAAATTAACAAATCAAAAGAGTGAATGACACATTCATAATGAGGTTTGTACAAACCCTTGATAAATGAGTGGATCTTCAAATGAAGTACTTTCATTACAACTTTCATGTATGTAATTAATGAAATCCATGTTTCAATAAAGTAGATTAATACCAATGATGGAGGTTCCAAATTCTATATTTATTATTTCTGAAAGATGTATTACACTTTCCAAGCATGTGGTAGTCATAAAAAAGAATGGTGTTATTGAGTCAATAAATAAGATTAGAAAATTCAAGGATAATCATGACATAAAATGAGCTAGTAATTATTTTGTTACATCTGGTTCTTCAGCACCATCCCCTACACCAAAGAGGACTTCTTAATAGAGCATATAATTTTTTCCTTTATATTTTTTTATAGCTTCTATTTCAAGCAAATTCTATTTTCATTTTTGTAAAATTAAAAATTGTGAAAGATATAGTACGGTGAAAAATAAAATGCCAAGAGTCACATAGAAAGTGAAAGGTCAGCCTATTCCCTCCTATCATTATAAATATGAGAAATAGTTATTGTAAATGAATTTTTGATGTATGTGAGAATTTAATCTTGAAGAGGAAGAATAATAAAACTTTTTGTTCAATATTTAACATAGAACCAAGGAATTTCAAGACTTTCTATCTTATTTTTATTTATGGGTATGTGTTTTCTTATGTTAACAAATGTTTCATAGTTCCAATAAATTATTGTGTTTGATGCCAATAAATCATGTTAATTCCATTTATTTTTCTCTCTCATTACATGGTTTAATGAAATATACATTTTCTTGTTCACCTACGACTCTTCCCATTCTTTTAAACATTTTTATTTTTAGTTGAATGTCACCAACCCCCCCCACCCCCCAATTCAACCTATAAATATTAAATGTAACTTATATTAGTTTTTCTTTCTTTCAATAAAGGAAACCTCCCCTCTTAATAGAGAATAAAATTTCCATCTCCTTCACTATCATGAAATCTTAATTTTCCATGTGTACCAAATATTTCACCAACATAATACAAAAAATTTATTCCTCATCATCTACAACTCATAGATCATGGTATAATCCATCACATGATCTATATACTTAAATAACTCAATCAAAGCAACTTCCTTCTTAGTCATGTGCTCATATCCTACAATGATAGTTTGTGCTATACTAGTTTTCACCATGCTCTCCTAATTATCCTTCATCATCTCTTGAAATTTTATTTCTAATCTAAGATTTTTTTGATATATTATTTTATTATATTATTTATTTTGTGATAACCTTTTTTATTCTTCCATAAAAAATACTATCACATAGGCTTCATTCTTGCATCATAACACTTGTACCTTGATTTATTATAATCAATAGATGGACCATAAATTGTGAAATAGATTCATTACCAATGTATTTAGTTGGAGGTGATCTAACATCACATAATTTCCTCAAACCTGCATCACTATCTATGGGAAATTATCCTATATAGACTTCTTTTCATTCATAATACTATCATTTAACAAGGTGTTTTATTATTTTAGTTGAAGGGCAATCTGAATAATATAAAAAATTAAGGTGTTTTCACCCTCAACTTAATTTTGAATGGGAAATTTAGTTTTATCCACTACTAATCACTCTAGAAGAGTTTTCAATTCTAATAGTTTTGGGTGTTGTGTTGTTATGACCAGAGAAAGTCATAGTTATATTATTGTCATCATAAATGTTGTGTATTATGGACATACCTCTCATATCCAACCAACACAACTTGATTGTATCCTCATCCCCTTGGGACCCTTTCTCATGTGATCCTAATTTTCCTTAGTTGGGACATGTATTTTTATGCTCTAATTGTCCTTGTGAATCATTTTGGATAGTTTCCTTTGTATCAGATCCTTGATTAATATGAAATTGTTCTTAGTCTTGTAGGTTGTTAGTTTTAATGTTCTATCTTGAGGTGGTAATTTTTTTTTCTATTTTTGGATCAATTGTCATTATTTTAGTGTTATTATCTCTTTCACATCTATGAGTTTCATCCCATTATATTTCTCATATTTCATTTTCTACTCATTTTAATTGTCTTCCTCTTCATTATTGTGATGTTATTTCTTATTATTGAATCTGCCTATATACATCCTTGAAATAATTTTGATCAGACAAATCATTATCTTCCTAATCCTCCTTTAAGGATCTTTTCTTATCTATTTAATCCTTTTTATCTCTCTCCTTTTACATTTTTTTAATTTCCCTACCTATGCTTTCATAACTTCATCCTTTGTAACCTTCTTAGATTTTTATTTTTTATGAGCTTCTTTATATTTTATTTCCTTCTTATCTTTCATAGCTTTCTATTTTAATTTTTTATTGAACTATTCTCTTTTTTATTTTTTATCTTTCTCTTCTTGATCTTGCCACTTCTCTAACTTATGTTGAAACTTGTAGTTTTAAAATATTTAGCATATATGAAAGTTTTTTATTCACTTGTGATTTATTTAGTGTGTTTATCTATAAATTATTTTTAAATAGGGTGGTCCAAATATCCCTCAAATTTATGTTATCACAACACTTATCATAAGTACTGAAGTATGCACCTGAATATGGAATGTCTTAGTTTAACACATAAAGACCAAAATTGGAGATATGATGAATCATTATTTTAAATTATTAAATGTAGTTTGATACTTAGGTGTTAAATTTAACTTAATATATTTATATATTATTTTATCCATTGGTGGTGTAATATATATACCCATAAATAAATGTCTAGTAACATCATGTGTGGCCCAAAAACTATCACACTTATAAATGATTAGTCAGTAATTAAGCCCTATGGTCTTGGCTTGATCCACTAGAATCATATCATTGAAAAAAATGGCCAAACAATACTCAAAATGATGTAAATACCAAGCACTTGTTTATACTAAGAGCAATTCTCAAGGATATAAAAATTTCCAACATGATATGGAAGTTTGAAAAATGTTCTCTGAATAGTAAAGGCACTACCAATAATATAAATATACTTAAATTAAATCATGAATAAAATATTTTATTGTGATGACCATTACTCTATATAACACTATTTGTGCATTTTTCAATAAAAAATGCATCATCTTGCAATCATATAAACCTACTTTAGGTACAATGGTTGTTTTGCATTGGTCATCCTTTGGGATGGGGATTTTATGATACCCACTAAAACCATATGTAAATGAATATGGCTCATGAATTTTGATATATTATATTACTTAATTTGTGAATGGTGTTATAAAATATCATTAAAATACCCATTTTCCAATACATTATAGTCACAACATACTCTAATTTCCCTTAGTATTCTTTGGTTTAACCACCATCAAACTTGTCTAGTTAGATTTATCTACCATTAGATGATACTTTATTAAATTATATGATTAATATATAATTCAATATTCATATTAATGATATTATTAAACATGTATGATTTCTTAATGATTAACCTTTTTCACTCGTTACTATCAGTGTGTAATTCTCCTAGAGATGAGTATATTCCCTTTACTTCATATAATTTAATGGGAAACACATATTCATAGTATCAGAACATAATAACTAACTTTAATATATATATATATATATATATATATATATATATATTAAAGTTAGTTATTATGTTCTGATACTATGAATATGTGTTTAGTCTAATTTTATCCCATGTGTTCCATATTAGCTACTTATTTAATGTCTATGTTCGTAAACCTCTTTTTAAATGGTTTTGTATAAATATTTCTACCTGTTACTTTCATTAAATCTAAAACATCCATATAAATTTTTTATTACTTAAATTTTAGGTGTATGTTTTAATTATTTTATATATAAAAGATATAAAATATAATAAAACTAAATCTAATCATATTATCTAAAATATAAAAATAAAGTATTAATTTGAATTGTAATTAATAGTCTGGATATTTCACTAATTTGATTTGGAACTGAAAAATAAAGAGGCTAGAAGTGTACTTGCTTTATTTTGGTTATGTTACTCATAAAAGTTCCATATATATGGAAATTATTTTTATTTATTTATTATTTTATCAAACCTAAAATTGAAACTCAATACCTCTTTGGATTCTATTAGTAGAGTCTAATCCTTGAGGTAATCAAAACCAATTAATAGTTACTAACACTATTCCTTTTCACAATACAAATGTAGAATTCTTGTGACCCTTATGTATATTCCTATAAATTATTATTTTTTATACACTTAACTTTACTAATGTGTGATGATCTCTTTTCTCCTTTTCCTTCATCCAATTCTTAACTATGCTTTTGGCCAAAACATTGTCCATGAAAAATACACTCATATTTTTGGTTGGATAGCTGCACACTTCACACTAAATGGATAAGAATATATTAAATTAAAATACTCTAAATAGGACTCAAAATACACTTATATATTTATATTTTTGTGTGTGTGTGCATGTGTATGCTTGTATGCATGTGTGTATGCATGTATGTGTGAAACATCATGATCAATCTATATGTAAATGAAATGTTTTGATTTTTAACACTTTCCACCACATAAATATGAGTTTCATGTATTCAAACTTAGATATATGGATACTCATTTGATGGGTTTTCAAATGTGTATATAATTACAATAATATATGAAGAGAGTGATAATGGATTCATCATGCTGATTTTTAAGTAGTGATCTAAGTAATTTACACGTTACTAAGGCATGCCCAGTGATTATAACCTAATGAGATTTGTATTTATATTTGAATCTTTATTATTTATCTTATTTACCAAGCCATGAGATGTGTTGAAGATGACCTAATGGATAATTTAACAATTCAAAAAATAGTTGTTTTGTATGACTAGAAACTTATAGAAGAGGAATATCCCTATGATAACTATAGATAAATACTTGTTACTAAAAGTTTCCTTGAAGTGTAAATAATGATTATAAACATGGATAATGTATGTCAATAATTATTGGATGTTCCTATAAGACTAGTTTTATCTTAAATAGGTGTATTTGTAGATAAAGGTAACCAATAAATAATATGGGTAGATGAATAGAGAAATTTTTTCTCAAGATTCATATGTGTGACATTGTCCAAGTATGTCAAATTAGGTCAAAATTAATCCTTCAATATAGTCTAATATAAAATCTTGGTGTATATAGATTCATCATTTAACATAGTATTAAAAATGATAAATTTTAAGGATAAAATAATATATTTGGTACCTGTGATAACTATGATTTATGTTTATAAGTATAACTTGAGTGTCCCATTTAATCCATGTTAAAACTAAAATAAGACATGTATAAATAAATTTCTTCTCATGATGATAAAATATAAACTAATATAAATCATGAAATCACTTTAAATTTATAATATAGAGAATGAGTACACATAATGACATATGAACCAAGCTTCCATTTATTGAATTTGTTTGGATAATATCATAGGAAGACATGCCCTAAGTTGATGGGACCACTTAATTCATGAGATATGAGTGTAAATGACCAAATTACCATGATCATAATGTTACAATATAAGTGGCATATTAAACTCAATCATAATGCTTTATATATATCTCATAGTTATTATTTTTTGGAACACCAAAATCAAGTTCCTATGTAAAATTGGAACCATAAAGTTTAGGTTTTCATGTAAAATTGGAACCCTAAAATAGGTTTGTATGTAAAATTGGAACCTAAAAATAGTTTTTTTGTAAAAGTATATTTATTTTTAGATGGACCTATACCCAAACCTCTCATGTGAAACCATCATTCCCCATTAATCCTTAATATATAAAATATAAAGTGTTTTCTTGAATAAAATTCATGCCCCAGTATGATCGACCTACCCCTTAAAATGATATATAATTATAACATATAAATATCACCATGTTAGATAATATCTAAAAATTTCCTTATAATCCTATAAAATACCCCACTTATGTCTCAATCTAGTGCATCTAAATCCCATAATCTTTATCAAATATGAAATAATTTGTCATAGCATACAAATGTGAAACCAACTCAATGTATGCTCTATTGGGAGGTGTTTTGACATAACCAACAATAGGTGGGGTTTTTTAGGCTCTGCCTCTCCTAAAAGGAAGAAGATCTTACAAGGAAAATACTTCCCCAGGGTCTAAATGTACCAGGTCTAGGTATGTTGGTCTTCACTAAGTTGGCTGATATGGACCATTCCTTTTAAGGGATCTATTTTAAAAAATTGAGATGCAATTTTTTTTAGATAATACACTCATTTAGAGGTTGAATTATTTTGTAGGGTTCAACCTCTGATATAAATCAAATTTTATAATATTTGTATTGAAGGAAAACATTTGATTTCTCTACTCACTTATCATATTCATAGGTGAAATAATGGTATACTAGTGATAAAAATAACATGAAATAACAATCAAGATAAACATTTAAATTTATATTACCTTTTGTTATAACCACATTATAAATAAAATACAAAGGAGTAGGGATAAAGAGATACAATCCTAATACTAATACATATGAGTATGGAATTATCTAACTAAGTGAATCCCATGAAATCAATCTTTAGTTGAGTTATACCCAATAAAACTCCAAATAAAGATGGTGCAAGAGTTTGGCAAGGTCGACTATGACAAGAAAATGCATAACCACCATAAAACTTACATACAAAATTAATAAACAACCTCAAAAAACATTAAATTAAAAATATTTTCCTTTTGATTAAAATGTTTGTAATTCGTACCATCATCAAAATGTAAGAAACATATCTAAAGTAGCAAAACTAAAATAGGATAGGGGAAAATTATCATATAAAGAAATAAAATGCATGAAAATATGTATGGTTCTATATGTCTCTATTAAAATTATCAAAGAACCAACCAGACATAACATCTTCTAATTCTAAAAAATTCTAGCCATAAGTAAGGATTTTAAATTCTTATAAATATGAGATAGAGAGAGATATTCAAAATTAAAAATCCTAGAAGGAAGTAATTCATGCCCTTCATATAAGTATCTAAAAAGTCAATGCAAATTTATAAATGCAATTGAGAACTTGAGCTAGACACCATGCTATTGGGAAAATGGGAGTAAATTTTATCAATTGAGTGCAACTAGAAGTCATTGGGAATGTTTGGGATCATCATCTAGACGTTACCCACATCATCCTCATGACATAAAATACTTCTTTTCATGAAAACCTATACTTAGTTCCTCTTTCTATATCTTCCCAAATGTGCATGCCATGAATAAATTAATGTTTTCACCTATATTACATTTTAGTTTTTTATTTCATGATCAATTTAATTAGTAAGACATCTATTTAGACTAGTTTTATAGTTTGGATTGGACACACAGTCCACCCTCAGGTTTTGATGGCTAGACAAACCATCAAATTTAAGCTCATTTTTTACTGACATTATTTTTAATGTGTCTTATGTTATAAGGGTCATTCATGTGGTTTCTCCATGTTTTTATACTAATCAGATAGGGATTCATGTATTTTCACTAGTATTTTACCATCATGAGGAAAATTTTCACCACATGGCATCATCTTTCTTACCAAGAGCTCTAATGTTCTGAGGGACTACATGGACCACCCCTAGGGCTATGGATTAGCATGATTTTTCTACTTGAAAACATCCTACTCACCTAATTACCTAAGGATCTTAGATTTTTATGAACCTATATAGGATAGTGGGTCACCAAGATCATGTCAAATGGTAACATTTAGTTAACCCAATTGGCTAGAGGCTTTTACTTGGTACAAACCTGATCGAGATCAATAAGTCACCAAGATCATGCCATTTGGTATCATCCTACTAAGCTTCTCACTTGAAAGAAGTGATAGATATTTGAGTCCTATATAATAGTGAAAAAAATCCATTTGGATTTGAAGTAAAATCAATAAATTTACTAAGTGTCAAACTATGTTATGGTACTGGGATCAACTTAGGCATCCAAGGACAAGAAATGAAAAACATAATCAACACTCTTAATTTCAAGATATAATGGTTAAAAAAATCAAAGTTAAAATGGTAAATTTATTTTTTGAATATGAGACACTTAATTTTTTGAAATGAAAACAAAAAGGTGCATAAACATAACAAAGGCATTTAAAAAAAATTCAAAGCCACATTAAATTAAATTTTGACTATTTTTATGAAATTGAATAAGGTAAAAAAATGACATAAGAAAATTTATCCAATTTAAAGTAATTTGAAAAAAAAAATAATCAAAAAGGGGGAGAAGTTAGTTGAATAAAGTAGTCCTTCAAATGAATTTATCAAAATATTAAGCCCATTTTTCTAAGAGTGACTAAGTTAAATTTTGAGATAAACACAAACACTTAGCCAACTTATATTGAGCCAAAACATAAATGGGTTGGATTTCTATGAGGTAAATTTTAAAAGACTCTATATAAGCTAGATAATTCCTAAAATTACTTGTCAAATTCACTTTACATGCCAAGTTTATACTGAATGTTTTAGCATGAAAAATTATTAAAAACAAACATATCTATTAACTTGAAACTTATCCTCCAGTAGATGGATACTTGGAGAATATATTAAATAGGAAAACCACTAAAATACCAAAGTATAAATATTAGATGTGAAACGAGGGTACCTATTTTATCTAAAAATGGGGTGTGTTGTGCGAGAAACAATAAATGGTGATTCCTACTAGGACATACTCCTAAATATCTCAAGAATCTAAAATCTTAAGCTCTTATTCAGATACAAACATTAACTGTATATAACCTTCCAAAATAAATAAAAAGATATGAAGGAATAAAATTTATCTCCAATATATAACATACTAAACTTCAAGTTTGCCTAAATACCATCGATGTGTGATTTTATGTGATTGATCTAGTTATTTAGCTAGCACACATAAATAAATCAAATTTGTATAACTGATGAACACTAATGAAAATGAGAAAGGACTTCAAAATTTTGTTGAGGGGGTAAATGTCATGGGCATTAATCTACTAATAGTTGAGTGTTTATAGACCCAATAGAGATACTTTTGTTCCCTTTAGAAGGCCTTACTACACTTAACTAGAAAGCCTATGGTGGAGGTTACCAAGATCAACTTTTTGAGGAGAAAGTTTAGATTTTACATTTTAGCTCAATTATTTAGAAAGGATATTTTTATTTATTTTATCTATTGAGGTTTGGGAAACTAATCCATGGGTTGAATGATAATCAACAAGTGCATAATCAATTAATTCAAAGCTAAAAAATTAAGAAATACATCATGTTTTGTATTTTATATTATTTTTATTTGATTATCTTTAAAATAAAAAATAACCTTTCTTAATCCATATGTTTCCTATTATAAATAATATTCATTTACCATTCTAACAATAGGAGGAAAATGAAATAGTTAATGCAAATCATGGAACATAATTTTAAAATTTTCTATGCAAAGAAATGTCATTGATGTTACTCATAAAAAAATCCACCCATTCTCATTCCTTAATTAACTAAGGGAACCCTCAAGACAAAACAATAGGTTTGTCTCAAAAATATATGCAATGATGCTAGACTAAACACCAATATAATAAAATAGAACAAAAAACAAAATCAACATACCCAAACCAAAACAAAATAACAAGGAAAAGAAAGAAAAAGATAAATTATCTAGAAGGGCTTCCAAGCAAATCAGGGTTGGAATTAGTGACCAAGGAATTATCCATTACTAGGTAATGAGACATCCTTACTAGTAAGATGCCTTAGTCAAAAATCATTATCACATAGTATTTTGGATATTTGGTAGGGATCGAGCCATAAAGCATTAATTTTTCCATGTAGTCCCTTATTTTCATGAGCCTTATCTCATAAGAGGACTCTATCAGAGATTTGAAAGGCCTTTTCTTTGGTTCATTTATCAAACCAACATTTTACAACCTCTTGATGTTTATTAAAATGTAGAAAATATAAATCCCATTTTTATTATAATTGCACGAGGTTCAAGAGGTAGGATTCTATTTGATTGTCTATTTCTAGATAATCTATTATATACAACAAGGTGAGGAGTTTTAAATTGGTTGGGAAGATAGGATCTTTTCCATATACCAAATGATAAGGGGATGCCCCTAAATAATATTTGATCCTAGTTATGTAAGACCATAAAAAAAATTAATACATTATGCCAATCCCTTGGGTTTCTATCTAAGATCCTTTTAATTAAATTCAACAAATTCTTGTTTATTGATTCAGCTAGCCCATTACCTTACAAATAATAATTTTAATAAAATTTAAGGGTTACTCAATGATCTTAATCCCATTCAATGAATTTTAGGGAGGAGAAAGTAGGTCCATTATCACATACTAGTTTGGTAAACACCCCAAACCTGGTAACAATGTGCTCCTCTAGGAGGTTGATCAATATATTAGTGGTGTAATTACTAAATAGTTGATCTTTAGCCCAGTGAGTATAGTAATTTATCACTATAAGGATGAATTTTCAGCCTATGGAATGATTTACATAAATTTATACCATGAAGTCCAACCCCTATTTAGCAAATGTCTAGGCTTTAATGACTAGTTGTAGTGGAATAACTAGGGTGTGTTCATGATGTGTAATGACTTATTAGGTGTGAAAACTTTGGGCATGCAAATGTGCATCATTAAAAACATGTGGAAAATAGGAGCATGAACATATTTTTTGATGAGTTGTAGTATTCTCATAACCATGCCTAGTTCCATATTTATCATGGAAATCTCTAAATACTTTAGCTACTTTTTCTTTATTTAGGCATCTCAAATATATGCCTTCATGGTTTATTCTATAAAGAGCACAATATTTGATCATAAAATGGATACTTTTAAGGCATAACACTATTCATTATGTAGAATTTAGGCATTCAAGACACTCATTTTTTATTGTATATCTAACTATATCCATGTCCCAATCATCATGTGTGATGTCCTATACTGATTACTATTAGAAAATGACTTAGGGGTTCACTTTAGCAATGGATTTATAGAGTCCTTGACTTCAAATAATTTTCATCAATTGAAGCTTTAGGTTGAACTCTTGGAGTATGGCCATCCATTTACCATGCCTCTACCCTTATTCATTATACATTAGTAAGGCATTTACAACTAAATTAGGTACTAAAAAAAACACATTATTGTGAAGGATGTATGTTTGAAATTTTTAACAACTTTGATCAAAACAAAGGCTTGCTTATAAATCATGAAATATCTAAGTTCAATATTTATGATTAGGATTCTCATGAATGAGATATGTTTATCATATTTAGCCTTATTTTTCTACATTAAAATAATATCACTTAAGTTTTATGAGGTGAATGAATAGATGTATAAGGGTTACGTATAGTCAAGATTGATTAGCACTAGTGTATTTATAATTGATTTATTGATATTATCAAAAGTATCTTATGCTTCATCCATCCATTCAATTTTAGTGTCCTTATTTAACATATTGTTTAGTGGTTGTACTATTCTTGTAAATCTCAAAACTAACTTCTTGATGAAGTTGATCTTGTTAAATAATGACTTTATATATCTTTTGATACTAGGCAATAAAATATTTAGAATTACCTCTATGATTTCAAGGTCTTTAAATTTCTTTCTTTATTAGATGATGTGACCAAGAAACTTACCCTATATGACCCAAAAAATGCACTTATTTGTGTTTAGGGAGATTCCACAATCTCTACACCTCTATAATACTTGTCTTAGGTCCTTCACATGATATTCTCTATTATTAAAATATATAGTTAAGTCATCCATGTATATGACTATGTATTTTACAATAAGATATTTAAATGCAATATCTATGGCATGTTGTAAAGTATTGCCTACATTGAATAGGTTGAATGACATCCTTGTATATGGGATTATACCCCACTTTATTGTAAATTATGTCTTGATATGGTCTACATAGTTTACCACTACTTGATAATATCTTGACTACCTTTCTAGGAATGACATCATATGAAAGCCATTCACTATCTGTAAGACTTCATCTTGTTAATGTAGAAGGTAATTATTATTTTTTTAGTCTTTATTCAAGTTCTAGAACTCAACACATTTTATCTCTCTATTTTTATTTTTAATTGGCACCAAATTAGCCACCCATGTGGAGTGCATAATAGGGAAGATTATCCTTTATTGGAGAAACTTTTGTACTTTGAATATTAGTATTTTCAATAGAGGATTCATTGTCTTTTGTCTTTGATGGAATGGTCTAACTCTTAGCTTAAGAGGGATGGTATGTGTGAGAATAGAAGTGTTTAACACTTTCAAGTCCTCTTAGCTCCATGATATAACATCTTTGAAGTCCTTCAAGATTGAATGAAGTCTTGTTTTTCCTTTTCAATACATGTTGTACCTATAAGTATGTTGATTCATTGACATTGTCTAGATTGTAATGCTAGTGTAACATACCTTTGATAGAGAATATTTTTTTAATTTTTTACCCTAGTAATCCATGTCGAATATTGATTCTAATGAGACCATGCCTTTGGGTATACTATTGGTTTTTAAATTGATCACACCTTCCTCATCTAGTTCAAACTCTTCTCTATCACCCTCATCTATAATCTAAGTCTCAAATACATCTATGTTTATGATGAAGTGGATGATATGTTAATCATCATTAAGTACCTTAAATTTTTGGATGTTATCAAGTATGTAAGGAGTATAAAATAACTCCATGGAGAACCTTCTCAACTTAGAGTCATATATAGGTTCCATAGTAATCATAGCTATTGCTAATGCATATTTCATGTAGTTATTTTATGAGGCAATGTTTAAATTTTGAATGTATCAAAATCCTCTATTAAGATCCATATTTAGCTATAATATTTGGATAAACAGTTGTCACTAAAAGCATATTATCCTCTTATATATTTAACCACTAATTTAGAGTCACCTATTACCTTGAAGTTCTTGACTTTATTCCTATGTGCGGAGAAGATACTATGAACTAGTGCCTCATACTTAGCTACATTGTTCATGCAAGAAAATAACAAGAGAAGGGTAGATAATATGGCTTCCCTCTGAAATTGATGATTTATTTACCAACACCGTATCTAGTTTTAAATTTAGAATCATCAAATTTTAGTATCCAAAAATGATTTTTAATTGCATATGTGGGATTATAATGAGTGGGTGTTGTTACAAAATTGAGCTCTTAATTGTTTACCTAACTCTCAACTGGAAAATATCTTGTTTCCTGGTTGATACAAAACTTATAACTAAGTCCTTAGTGGTATTAGTGAGTATATGGTTGTTTAAAATAGTTATTTTCTCATCATATAAACTCATAAACTCCCTATCTTCACTTGGATTATTCACATTAAGCTTGATGATTTATATCTCATCTATTTTCCATGTTGACAAAAGTTGTTAGCAACCTTGGTCTATAATTAGATCAGTGGGTTCCACCTATTCACATGTTATGGTAGCAGTAGGGAATGAAATTATCTTAGGGGTACATAGGAAATCATCCTCATCAAGTTAATCTAGATCCTAAAATTTTAAATTTTATTGTATAAACAAAATGTTGATAAAGAACTTATTATGGGATTTTTATTCTTTCTAAAGTGCACAAACCCCAAGATTTGACTTCTCATACAAGATCTCATTTATTTTTTTATACTTTGTGATCATGTGAGTCATTTTGGTCTTATGTTCAACTCTAATCTAATTGGGTGTGCCTTTCCATGTGAGCCATTTATGAGGTAAATTGGTTTTCATGTACCCATTTAGTGTTATAGAATAATATCTACTTAAAAGCATACCATGAGCATCAAATATATCCACTACTTGAATGCTGATGAATTGTTATGCCATAAGATTAGAGGAAAATTACATGTGGATATGGTTTAACATGCCAATGACATTAACCTCTAAGTTTTTGAACTAATAAAATTTAATATTTGACTTTTTAAGTGCAAAATCTAATTATTGTGAAATGGAATAAGGCATCATTTTTTAGGAAGCACTTGAATCCACCAAACAATTATGTAATTTATTACCAAAAATATGGATTTTGAGGAGGAAGTAAGGAGTTTTCATTTTATCTTTGTATATTTACACATGAGAATAATTTTTTTTATTAGTTTATTCCTTTAATTAGTATATAATTATTTTAGAAACATATCCTTTTGGTTGGAAATTTAGAGCAATTTAGATATTGTGATTTTGGCCTTAATTTTTTTTAGGTCATTTATAATACTATACCCATGTTTTCTGGGTTCTAAAAATTTGTCAATTGGTGGAGAAATAGTTTTTTTTTAAGTTTTATAAATCATTGGGGGTCCTTTATGTGTAAATACATTTTTTCCTGAGTTCTCATTAGGTAGAACCTAAGTATTATATGAGAAAGTAGACATTGTTAATGGAGTTTGAAATCTACTCCTAAACTAATAGTTGTTTCTAATTTGGAATGGATTGAATGTGTGAAACTTGTATAAATTATCCTTAGTCTCATTTTCACTCTTGAATACAAAATATTAAGTCTCCAAGACTATATTTATATAAAATTTTCCTTCACCTTGGTTAGAGTTGTTATTGGGTGTAGGGACTAGTTATAGGTTATCCATCTCATTTTAAAAGATGTTTGAGGTAGATATAAAATCATCATAATTATTTTCTACATGTTTAGATTTTAAATTCACTATGCACCATGTATATAAATCCAAGTCTATGAAATTCATAGAATGGGAAGAATTATTATTGTTCTAATTTTTATTATCTTGTGGGCTAGGTACACCTCTGTTATTTGGTCTTGTGTTCCATTGTTTGTTAATTTTTTGGAATTTGAAATTTATATTTGGTAGTGGGTTATTTTCATTGTATTTAGTGTTTTTAGGCACTCATATTTGCAAATTGACCATGTCATTTGCCAACCTTTAGAACATTTGCTACAAATTGGCTACTTTTGAGTTTACACTAACATTTTGTGGATTTACTGGTGGTGGGAGGGTGTTAATAACCCATGCATTAGAATTTATAAATATAGGTACAATATCATGTGATTCATTAAGAGTGTTTTTAACATGTACATTATTATTTATAAATGATGGGATAACCTATTGGTTTTTAGTAGAAGTAATATAATTGTTAGTGTTAGGCATGGAACCAATGTTGTTATATGCAATGGGAACAAGTTGTTGATTGTTTTCCTATGACAAAATATAATTAAGGATCACATAAAGATGAATTATAGGTAAAAAAATCATAGGCATTGGATTTTATATCATAATTAAGCTTTCATATAGGGCACCTGGGATTGGATTCAATAACGGTGTGTTTTCACAAGGGCCTAATTTGGTATATGGATCTAAATGTGTGGCCCTAGTTATCCTAAGGATGGTAATACATTGATATTATATCTTTTTGGTACCATATGGTGTTCTATGTTCATGGTATCATTATAATCCAATGATACATAATCAATCACAATTGTGGTCTTTCTAAGGAACAATGATGTCAGATAATCTAAGGCCCTCAAGTACGTCTAGATGGTTAGACCATCTACCAAGATGTATGGGTCTTTCAAATTTTAATATAACATGTGAAACTGAGCATTGAATATTCTCATGTGTTTATTTGGCTCTATTTTATCAACTATAAAATGATGATATAGGAAGGAAGGGTCAATGGGAAACCTAAAATGGTTCATGAAAATGGTTTCCAAGTTATCCCAGTAATTAGTATACCCATGGGATAGCCCCAAGTACCAGTGATATGTGGATTATCCTAAGGAATATGTTAATAATATATATTACACATAATATTTATAAAATTTCATTTTGATTAGTGCATCCTTAAATCCCCAAATTTATTCCTCTATTGTTTGGACACCTCCAACTATGAATTTGGGACAAAAATTATCTAGGTTTTTTGGTAGATTATGATCTTTGCCTAAGAAAAACATAGGTAAATAACCTAATTTCCCAAGCTAGGCCATGGGATTGGCCATTATTAAATGAGAGGGAATGATAAATGTATTGACAAAAGGATTAGTCATAACCATTGGTGAATTACCAACTCATTAAATATGATTAACCTTTTTTTTTCCTTTGTTATCTCTTTGTTTTAGCACTCTATGATCAATAAGAAATAATATCTCAAAGTTATCCTTATAAAATTTTGATCAATTTTTTATCCTCCTATTTTATATATATATATATAATTTAGCTTAGTGGAATTGAAGGTTTCTAAAACTTCTTAGTTTAAACTTTGGCTATGAACTCAACTCATGGTTTCTAGTCCCTCTTTCTAAAACTAAATATGTTGGGACGTGTTTTTACATAACCAAAAATAGGTGGGATTTATTAGGATCTACCTCTCCTAAAAGGAAAAATATCTTGCAAGGAAAATGCTTCCCCAAGGTCTAAATGTACTAGTTCTTGGTATTTTGGTCTTCACTAAGTTGGATGATGTGGACCATTCCTTTCACGGGGCATGTTTTAATGAATTGAGATGAAGTTTGTTTTGGTTAAAATACTCATTAATAGGTTGCATTATTTTATAGGGTTTAACCTCTAATATAAATCAAACTATCTCAATTTTTTTACAAGGAAACTGATTGATTTATCTACTAATTTATCATGTTTATAGGTGTAACAATGTTATACTAGTGATAAACATAACATAAATAACAATAAAGATAAACATTTACATTTATATTTATTTTTGTTCCTAGAAAAACCTCATTATAAATAAAATACAAAAAAGTAGGTATAAAGAGATAAAAGCCTACTACAAACACAAATGAATCTATAATTATCTAGTTGAGTGAATCCCATGAAACCAATCTTTACTTGAGTCAAACCTAGCACAACTAAAACTAAAGATGGTTCAAGAGTCTAGGGAGAATAAAAGATGTAACCACCATAAAATATGCATAATAAATGACTACACAAATTTTAAAACCTTCAAATTATTAAGATTTTCCTTTTGATTAACAATGTTTGGAATTCATACAATCATCCAAGTGCAAGAAACATATTTAAAGTAATAAAAATAAAATAGGAGAGGGAGAAATTATCTTAGAAACCAATAAAATGCATGAAAATGTTTAGGCTCCATATGTATCTATTACAATTCACAAAGAGGCATCCAGGCACATCTTCTAATCCTAAAAAGTGCTAGCCTTGAGCAAGGCTTTATAATTCCCATAATTAGGAGAGAGGTAAAATTAAAAATATTAAATGGAAGAAAGTCATGCCATTTGCATAATTAGTTGAGAAATAATGAAAATTCAAAAATGCAGTTGAGAAATTGAGCTAGATGCCATACTACTATGAACATGGGAGTAAATTTTGTCAGTTGAGTGCATCTAGAAGTTGTTGGGAATGATTTGGGATCATCATCCATACTTTACCCACATTGTCCTTATGGTATAAAATGCTTCTTTTGATGATGGATTTTTCCTTAGTGCCTCCTATCTTTCCTAAATGTGCATCCCATGAATAAATTTAATGCCATCACCTAGATTACCTTTGAATTTTGTATTTCATGATCAATTTCACCATTAATATGCCCCTTTAAATTAACATTGTAGGTTATATTAGATGCATAGTCTGTATACACATAATATTTTCAAATTTTATCAATTAATGATGATTTCTCTCTTACATGAGCCCATCATGTCTTAATATCTCTGAGTGCATGCCTTAAAAGGTGCACCAAGAAAGGGATGGGAATACCATTGGTGCTTCACAAGATTTTTGTCTCTTATACCAATTCTAACTATCTGCACAACCACTTTATATACACTTCTCTAAGTTATTACACCTCACGTACACAGTCCAATAAATTCACCACCTTATTTATCCCCTATCTAAGCCAAAAATACTTTTTGACATTTACCAAATAATGTCAAGTTGGGCCAACCCTGTATACAAATTAATATTATCACATTATAGGTCTAGGCTGGCCTTGGCTGACTGAAACCAAGATGTAACTTACTTTTATAAATTAATGATACAAGGTCAAATTAGGACAACCTTGTTGGATAAACTTTAGGAAAGGTTTAGGGTTAGATTTAGCTATATATACACATTCATTTTACCATTTATTAGAGAAATACAAGAGTTAATTATTCATTTGAACTTATTTAAAATATGTTCTTCCACCATTCTACTTGAGGATTTATTTTCTTAGGGTTTACACTTAGAGGGAAGAAATTTGTATTATGAGATCTTGAGATTCATTAGGAGGTCCTTAGTTATAGTCCATTGTCCATCCTTAAGGAGGTCCTTGGATATAGTCCATTGTCCATCCTTAGCTTCTTTAAAAATACACAACAAACTCTTGTGAAACACCTTTAGCCAAGGGGAAGATTGAGTCTTGATGGGTTTATATTCAAGGTAAGTAACTCTAACTTTACTCCTTTATTTGAGTAGATGAAAGTATCATAAGTAATGGATTTTGAATATATTTATCTATCCATGAATTAGGATTTATATATATATATATATATATATATATATATATATATATATATATAAACACCTTTGGCCAAGGGAAAGATTGAGTCTCGATGGGTTTATATTCAAGGTAACTAACTCTAACTTTAATATTCTATTTTAGTAGATGAAAGTATCATAAGTAATGGATTTTGAATATATTTATCTATCCATGAATTAGGGTTTTATATATACACACACAAACACACACAAATTAATTACAATTATTCTATACATGTTTACTTTCATGTTTATTACCCCCATTTTATGCCACAAGCTTTAATGAGAACTAAGATAGATTTTAATTTAATTTTCATATACTTTGTGAATATAGAAACCATAGGACCTAACTAGGGTTATTGTATGGTGTTTCTTGACTAGAGGCTTTGGAATGATCTCTAGTGATATTATTATGGTAAGAGATCCTTTAGTTAGGTCAAGCATATCCATCTTGGTCATGAACCCAAATTTATAAATGTCTCAACAAGTGGAAGTGTAATTATGATTTATCATCTCTAAACTAGGATTAATATGTAGATCAGCTATATTTACCATTTTATAAATTTCGGTGAACCTAACATGAATCTAACCCTTGTATCTTTTCTTTCACATATTCATTTTATTATCATATTATATATTTCTATCTTAGTAGTATTATATCAAACCTATCAATACAATCTAACCTTATGTGTGAAAGTTTAATACACATTTACTCCAAAATGACTCTATTTTATCTATGTGGTTCTTCTCCAAATATAGGTGATTGGATCAATCATCTTGACATAGTCCTCTTCTTCAGCTACAAGATTGTAGACTTAGTCAAACTAGTTGACTCTATTTTAAGTTCTCTTTTTAGCATATAGGTTTATAGACATAATAAATATAGTCAAATATAATCATAAATTATTATCATTATTTTTTCAACACATAAGTTTTGCATAATTCATAGACCCAATCGAATTTGTTTTTAGAATATAAAAATCAGCATTCGAGAAATACAGTATAAAATTTGCAAAATAAGAATCTTTAAATTTATCAAGTTTCATTTCTAGCTTCTCTGTAATTTTTGTTTATTATTTAAAATATTATTTTTCATAGTTTATAGTCTATAAAATTTCAACCTTATAACAAACTGGGCCGACTAGCTTGATATAGTTATGTATCTTGTCTTCTCTCTAAAAGACACAGTCGACTTATTTAACTATGTTCTTTTGAATCTTGCTTCCATAGAATAGTAGTGACCCTGTTGACTCTATTATGCGTTATTTTCATATAGTTCCACCTCAATAGACTCTATACTCTTCACATTAAAATAAATTAACCTATTTTTCTAGTAATTAATTTACTTTCCATTTCAATTAGTTGCATGCTTAGAGTAACAAACATAGATTATTCTTTTGGTTTTTCAATTTTCCTATTTAGTCACACTATTTTTCTCTTTTGCAAAAACTTATAAATCACTTAAAACTAAAGTATTAAACATTTTCTTCCCAAGGTATACCTACTTGGATTTCATCACCAAGTGGGAAGCCAACTTGTTTTTTTGGATAAATATAAGCACATAGTTGATGGTATATATAAAAAAAGCACTTGACACCCTTATTATTATGAGATTGGGAAGTGAATGGGTAATCCATAATACCAAGCTAGTACCATCACCAATACAAATCCCTTTAGCCTAAACTACTTAAAACTAATCATAGATTAATTTCTAGTTCCTTATTACAACTAACTCTCTATCACATTAATTTTAAAATTTATTATAACAACATTTAAGAGTGATCAATTATCTTAGCATTTACATCCAATTTTTTCTACTTGATATTTTATCACTACATTTTTTGCATTGCAAAACTTATACTATCCTTTTTTAGTGCAATGTTTATCTTATGTGTTATAATTAGATCAATCAAAATGATCTAATTACCTATGTGCTTCATTATATTTTATTAGCTATTATCTTGTAAAAAATTTGTTGCTTTCAAATTATAATCATCCCTATCAAAATATTATCTTACAAAATTTTAATTTTGCCTACACTTAGAGTACATAGTCACCACATATGATTGTGTATCTTTTCTACCTACTTAATTTCTCCCTTTGGAGTACATAATCAACCTATCTAGATGTGTATCTTTTTAGCCTATTTAGTTTATCCATCTGTAGTACACAATTGACTCATAAAATTGTGTATCTTTTGGGCCTATTTCAATTTTACCATTTGTAAAACATAGTCGAGCAGTTTGACTATGTCTTTTGCATCTTATTGTGTAGAACTTTCCCATATACTCTGTCGATCAAGTCAAATCCATACTTGTTGGTTGAAATTGTTTTATGTTTGTCCAAATTTGTACCTATTTTTCCTCCTTCCTTCCTAATTTTATATTTTATCTTTAAGCATCATGAAATCCTCTATCAAAATCTTTTTAGATAACCTCAATCCATTTAAATGCTATATGAGATGTTATTTATTTCCTACCTTTGTTACCTAATAGGATATTCACTCTTGGATCACATTTTATCATCCCTCATATTTTAATTAAAATATGGTTTAAATCATGCCAATAAATATGCCTATTAAGAAACCAATTGAATCCAATCAACCTTCCTCGACATTTACACATACTCTTGAGATCACCCTTAATGCTAAGGCCACAAATGTATTCCAAATAAATTCTAAATATGTTTTCCATGGTAAAAATATCATTGATCTTGAAGTATATGTGGAATATTATGGACCTTTACCTACATTACCTAGTGATGAATCCATACTTTAGTTAGTTCATACTCAATAACTTCAACTTCCTCAATAACATCACAAACTTGGGAATTTCAAATGAAAATATCCTCATTTTAATAACTTCATCACTAGTATTGATATCAAAACCAATCCCATTTATTCTCTTCCTAATGAACCATATCATTTTCAAGATGGAAATGATATGCTTATAGAATAAAACATGAGAGTAGAATATTGAACACCCTCATGTCCTCAATCAATAATAGTTTCTAGAGAACTCACATGAACCAAACATGATAACTTGGATTTATTTTTTGATAAATATCATGATAATTTCTCTTGGTCATATGATGAAATGTCTAGTATTGATCCTAGTATCATTGTGCATAATATAATCATAGGTCTTAATACCAAACCCATTCGACAAAAATATTATAAATTTACACCCAAAGTTTCTACAGTATGCCATAAATAAATTATAAAACTATTATATGCCAATTTTATTAAACCTATGAACTATTTTAAATGGGTGAAAAACATTGTTCCCATTCAAAAAACAATCACCATGGTTATTTTCATTTGCATTGACTTGTGCATTCTCAACCTCGTTTGTCCTAAAGATAATTTTCCATTACCTTTAATAGATGACATCATACATTCCACTATGAGATACTAAATTTTTTCACTCATGGATGGTTTTTGGAGATATAATAAAATTCATATATCCTTAAAATACCAACACAAGATAATATTCACTATGGAATGGGGCACCTATTTCTATGTTAAGATGCCCTTAAACCTTAAAAATGCTAGAGCCACATATCAACAGGATATGACCCACATTTTTCATGATATTATACATAATCTTATGGAAACTTATATAGATGATCTCATTTACAAACTAAAAATTAACACAACCAATCTCTCTAATATTTCCATCATCTTTAATCTATTAATTAAGTACAAAGTTAGACTCAACCTATAGAAATGTGCTTTTGGCATTACATTTGATAAACTACTAGGGTTCTTATTATCTCTTCAAGGTATTAATGTCAATACCACTAAAATAAATGATATAGTCAATATGCCCATTCCTCACTCCATTAGAGACATTTTTACTTAATCCCAACAAGCTTGGGGTAATCTGATTATTCATCCCCAAAATGGCTTATTGCATATACTATGTTAATTCCCTTATTAGGAAAGGTAATTCTCTAAAATGGATTGATCCTTGTTAGAAGGCTTTTTACAACATGAAATAATAATTACTTCATCTACCTACCCTTTGACCACCTTTTCAGTATTATCCATATATTTTATACACTTATTCTACTCCCATATCAGTTATGACAATGCTTTCTCAACAAGATGATACTAGAATAGAGTATGTTATTTACTATATTAGTCAAGGCACCATCAATTATGAAAAATGTTATACTAAATTAGAACATGATTAACTTTCTATCTATTTCACAACTAAAAATATTAATCACTACATGCTCTATCAAACATCCTATGACATTGTTCATTCTAACCCACTTCATCACTTTTTATCTAAAACATTTCTCCCTAGAGATAGAATTGGAATGTGGATGGTTTTGCTAATTAAATTTGACCTTCACATCATAACATAAAAATCTATCAAAAGACAAGTCATTGATATCCAATTTGTAGTGACACCCATACCCACTATTAGTCACCTTCAAGATAGTCTCCTTGACAATAACATTCTCTATATTGAAGGTCTTAATTATTCTATCTCTCTTAAAAATTACCACTATAATTTCAATATTTATTTAGAGGCAAGTAATCAATAATATACCTATGTCATTACCAATAATACTAAATCCAACGTATTATCGAAGAGCTTCTTTAAGTCTCTATTGATTTTCATGAAGACACCTAGACCCTACACTTTAATGGTGCCAAATGTCTCCAAGGAGTTAGATCAGGTTATATTCTAACTAATCCTCATGGTAAAATAATCCCTTTAGCATTTTGGCTAATCTTTTATGGCACTAATAACATGGTGGAATATGAAGCATCAATCCTATGCATGAAAGTGACACTTGACTTAGATACTCCATATTTGCATGATTTGGGTGACTCCCAACTTATCTACCACCAGGTTAATGGTGAATACAGATTTAAAAGTGAAAATATTATTGTTTATCATCAATGGTAGCCACTTTTACTAAATATTTTGCTCTTTTATCATTGATCCCATTCCAAGAGATCAGTATTACATCACCGACTCTCTTGCTTTATCAACATCCTTATTTGATTTGTATAAATCACTTAATGATTCCCAATTTATTATTCAAGTAATAAAGTCCATTTATTCTATTTAATCACAATATTTTATTATATATCACATTGAGGCTATCAATATTTGATAGAGCCCATGGTATAAAAATTCTATCCAATTCCTTGAACATCAAACTTGTCCTCTAGACATGGATTCTCACAAAAAGACTAGAATTAAAAAATAATCTTTTAAATATGCCTTTCGATACAATACACTTTATTATCATAATATATAAGGTACCTTAATCTATTTTGTAATGAGATAAGAGTTCCCTCATCTCCTTGAACAAATATGAGGGAATTTGTGGTGGTCACTATAGAAGACATGCTTGTTAAGCACGGGATATACTGAGAGGGGGGTGAATCAATATATCATATATCTTATAAAACATTCCCTTAACCAAATTCCACTTAATCAAACATTAAATATATGTAATAAAACTTAAACAATAAACACCACACAAGATAGAGAGAGACACCAGATATAATGTGGAAACCCAATGTGAGAAAAACCATGGAGAACAATCTTAAGTATATGAATGAGCACCAACCCAAACAATATTTGCAAGCCAAGATTTTAGGAGCACCAACCCCTTTGCTAAGCACCAACCTAGAAACTATTCATGAGCACCAACCCATAATAGCACCACACCCCTTTATCGAGCACCAACCTAGCTACTATTCGTGAGCACCAACCCATAAGAACACCAACCTCTTTGTCGAGCACCAACCTAACTACTATTCATGAGCACCAACCCACATGAGCACCAACCCCTTTGTTGAGCACCAACCTGGCAACAATTCATGAGCACCAACCCATAGGAGCACCAACCCTTTTGTGTATACCACACACCTATCTCTCAATGTTGCTATCTCAATAAATGATAGTTCAATACAACATCTCTTTCCTCTCTCTCACCTTTGCTCTTCTAGGCTAGATATAACAAATACAAATCATATTCATCTCTCACAATTGATATTCTAAGCTAGATATTACAATATCAAATCAACCTCTATCTCCCATATATACAAATGGATTTTCAAGTCTTTATTTATAGCTTCCCAAATGACCTTTGGCCTTCCCCCTTTGTGACCCTTCAATCCTCATGGAAAATGGCACCAAACTTGTATGACCCTTCATATTCAAGCCTTTGAAAAGTCATGTGGTGACCCTTCATGATAAAAAATGTCCTTCCCTCTTTTGTCCTCATCTTAGTGACTTTTTGTATTCCTTAAAGTGTCCCTTCATGAGAAATTGTTCCCTTCCTCTTTTGTCTTCACTTGGTGACTCTTGGAGTTCCCCAAGATGACTCTTCATGGGAATTGCGTCCCATCCTTATTTTTTATTTATCCCATGGCTCTTTGACTTCTCCATGGGCCCTTCTTTTGTCTCATATGCAACTAAAAATATATTCATTAATATTATATAAATATTAACTCATATTGGCCAAGATATATTTATTACAAACAACATTAAATGCAATGGGGCCTTTATCACCAATAATACTAAACCTTTGACATTAATGACAATATTTCCAACAATCTCCCCCTTTGTCATTGATGGCAACCTCAATCCTGAAACTACCACATCTTGTCACTTGCACATACTGTCATTTGAAAACATACAGTAACTCACCCTTATTGTAATAACCTGTACCTATTCCCTATACCTATTTTATACACTTGTACCTGTACCTGTTATTTTCCCCCTTTGACATCAATGGCAAATGGACTACCTAGAGCTAACACTTAGCTCCCCCTCAATTGATGTTAAACATCAATGTTAGGAAGTAATATAAATTACTCCTAACTCTTCTCACAGATCTTTGAATGTGTCATTTGATTGTGCCTTTGAGAAGATATCTGACAATACATATATATTATTCCTTATCCTTTGATCATCTACAATCAACTAATTTGAATCTTTTCTTCTAATATCACAACCTTTAGCATGAAACCTTAATGTGTATCCTTGATCACATATTTGACTAACACTCAATAGATTATGCTTAAGACATTTTACATATAAAACATTGTTAGTGTTACTTCTACCATAATCCAACCTTAAAGTACCTTTTCCAGCTATCCTGGTAGTGGTTTTATCTATGAATCTCACTGTACCACCATTGATCTTCTTTAGAGTTGTGAACTTACTTTGATCACCTGTCATATGCCTCAAACATCTGCTATCAATTAACCATGGTTTATCTTTACCTCTTACATGCACAGCTATCTGAACCATCATAGAATCTTTAGGTTGTTTCTTCTACCATGAATAGGTCTAAGCCTTCTTGATGAATGGAGCTTTGAAACTCTGATCCTTCTTAACTAACTCGAACATGCTTCTACAATACCAAACTATGTGTTTGAAGTTGTTGCACTTGTAGCATACTATAGTCTCTTCATCAAAGCTTGATAGAGGAGCAAAAGATTTGTGGCTTCCGCTTGACTCTCCTTGACTTTCCTTCTCCTTATTTCTAAAATTTTTAGCTCTTTTTCTACATTCTAATTTCTTGTGACCATATCCATTACAATAAAAAAAATATCCATAAAAATAAAACCTATTTGTATATCTCTGACTTGATTATCTTTTGTAGCTTTGTTCTCTCTAGCCTTCTCTATTTGAAATGTCCTCTATATTTTTCACTTCTCCCCTTTTTATTTCCTCTTTTTTAAGAGCTTCAACATAGCTCTTTTTCTTTTCAAATCTGATCCATATCTTATCTGAATTTTCTTTTTGACTTTCCAATATCTTATTCATCATATTAGTGCTATCTTCAAATTTTGAATCACTGACTACTTTATCACAAACTGATTTCTTAATATCTTCTTTTAAAGAGGCAATTTCAATAACATACCTTTGAAATTATTTTCTTTCTATTTCCAATTATTCTATGAGGTCTTCTTCATTCTTCTTAGCTTCTTCAAAGTGTGCTTGCAGATCTTCAATCATTTCCTTTGACTCTTGTTCATTTTTCTTGATCTGGCGCTTTAATCTTTGATTCTTCTTTTGAATAAATTCTAACTCTTCTAAGGCACAAATGAGCTCTCCTTCCATATTCACTTCAGCTTCCTCCTCTTCTTCTTGATCATCTTCATGTATGGCCATGAATAAAATCTCTTCTTCTTCTGAATTGCTGACTCCACTATCTTCACCTGAGCTAGGATCCTTAGAATACAGGCTCTTCTTCTCAAATCCCTTCTTAGATTTTCCTTTAAAATTCTTCTTGTATGTAGGCTTTTCTTCTTCATCATCATTAACCTTATCTAGGCATCTAGCTAAAAAATGTCCAATATTTCCACAATTAAAACATTTAAAAGGTAATTTTCCTTGATATTTACCTATTCCTCTTTTTGGCTTACGAATGAAAAGTGCTCCATTGTCATCTTCATCATCACTAGAACTATACTTGATTCTTGAATTTTAGCTTTCTCCTTCTTTGATGTCTTAAAATATTCTTCTCTCTTTGAGGGTTTATCTTGTTGTATCTGCATCTCATATGCTATGAGAATACCATGAAGCTCATCCATCTTTAGCTTGGATAAATTCTTCATCTTCTCGATTACCAAAACCTTTGCATCATATCTCATTGGTAGAGATCTCAAAACCTTTTTCACCACCGTTGACTCATCCAATGTTTCTCCAAGACCTTGAATCTAATTTATGATTTGATCAACTCGTAAAAGATAACTTGCTATATCCTCTTCTTCTTCCATCTTCAAAATTTTGAATTACCTTCTAGAAGTCTACATCTTAGCTTGCTAAACCTTTCCATCACCTTTGTAAATATTCTCAAGTTTTACCCAAGTTTCATGAGTAGATTTACATTACATAACTTTACCAAATTTAGATTCACATAAACCACATAAAATAGCATTTAAAGCTTTAGCATTACATTCACTTGCCTTCTTTTCTATTGGAGTAATTACAAATGTCTGTGGCTCTTCATATTCCTCCACCACTGCTTTCCATATGTTGAATCCAAGGGCCATCAAATAAACCTTCATTCTCATGCTCCAAAAAGCATAATTCATCCCATCAAACAAAGGTGCCTTATTTATAGAAAATCCTTCTTGTGACCCAGCCATCATGCTTTCTCGATCTACCTTCAATCTGTAAAACTTTTCAAAAAAGAACCTACTCTAATACCAATTGTTAAGCATGGGATATACTGAGAGGGGGGGTGAATTAGTATATCATATATCTTATAAAACTTTCCCTTAAACAAATTCCACTTAATAAATCATTCAAGATATGCAATAAAACTCAAACAATAAACACCACACAAGATAGAGAGAGACACCATATATAACGTGAAAACCCAATGTGGGAAAAACCATGGAGAACAATCCCAAGTATATGAATGAGCACTAACCCAAACAATATTCACAAGACAAGCTTGTAGGGGCACTAACCCCTTTATTGAGAACCAACCTAGCAACTATTCATGAGCACCAACCCACAGGAGCACCACACCCCTTTGCCAAGCACCAACCCAGCTACTATTCGTGAGCACCAACCCACAGGAGCACCAACCCCTTTATGTATACCACACACCTATCTCTCAATGTTGTTATCTCAACAAATGATAGTTCAATACAACATCTCTTTCCTCTCTCTCACCTTTTCTCTTCTAGGCTAGATATAAAAAATACAAATCATATTCATCTCTCACAATTGCTCTTCTAAGCTAGATATTACAATATGAAATCAACCTCTATCTCCCATATATCCAAATGGCTTCTCAAGCCTTTATTTATAGCTTTCCAAATGACCTTTTGCCTACCCCCTTTGTGACCCTTCAATCTTCATGGAAAATGGTTCCAAACTTGTATGACCCTTCATATTCAAGCCTTTGAAAATTCATGTGGTGACCCTTCATGATCAAAAATGTCCTTCCCTCTTTTGTCCTCATCTTAGTGACTTTTTGTATTCCTTAAAGTGTCCCTTCATGAGAAATTGTGCCCTTCCTATTTTGTCTTCACTTGGTGACTCTTGGAATTCCCCAAGATGACTCTTCATGGGAATTGTGTCCCATCCTTATTTTGTATTTATCCCATGGCTCTTTGACTTCTCCACGGGCCCTTCTTTTGTCTCATATGCAACTAAAAATATATTAATTAATATTAAATAAATATTAACTCATATTAGCTAAGATATATTTATTACAAACAACATTAAATTCAATGGGGACTTTATCACCAATAATACTAAACATTTGACATCAATGACAATATTACCAACAATGTTAAAACACACAAATGCCTATGTATAGGATACTTTTGACCTACTTGAAAATGACACTATTTTTTTACTAAAAAGTGTGATCCTTGCCAACCCCATAATGATCTAATCCATTCACCACTAGATGATCTCCAAACTATGGAAAATCCTTGGTTATTTTCCATGTAGGGAGTAGATCTCTTCATAAAATTACCTTGGTCCTAAGATGGTCATGTTTTTATCATCACAGGTACTGAATATTTTACCAAATGGGTAAAAACCATGCCTCTTGTTAATGTCAAGGAACCACTATTTACTAATTTATTCTTAACCAAACCATTTTTAATTTTGGAGCTCCCCTTACTATCATTTTTAATAATGGTGGAAATTTCAAGAATAAGGATGTGAAATAGTTATGTGTTAAATTTAAAATATATGAAAAATTATCCACACTTTATCATCCATAATGTAATGGAAAAATTGATTCCAATAATAAAATTATAAACAAAATCCTTCTAAATACAATTCAAGAAACCCAAATGGACTAGCATATTCATCTATATCCCACACTTTGGGCCTATCATACTAGTAATCATATTACCACTAGGGCAACACCATTCTCACTAGTCTATGGCTCTGAGTTTATCTTACCATTAGAAGTCTAGCATCCATCCTTATGTATCTCTTATTGGTACCATTACCAATGAATAAAAATGTGAATCTTTCTTTCATGGTCTCAATATTCTCTATGAACACCATATGGCCACTCTATAACATAACTACCAATACAAGGCTCATATCTCTAAGTAGCATAATAAAAAGGTTAAAGTTCAAACTTTCAACGTTGGAGATCTAGTCCTTAAATTAGACTATACCCATGATAAAGAAGGAAAATGCTCCAAAAAATGTTTGGTCCCTTATTTATTGAAAGATATTCTTGGTCCTAGCATTTGTTACCTTCAAACTAATGAAGTCCATGTTTTCAACGGGCACAATAATGCATAATTATTAAATAAATATCTTTATTATATATTTCCCTTCTTATCATTTTTATATATACTATAATACTAACACTTTTTGTAGGATTTCTTCATGGATCTCACCCTCTATAGTAGTTTCTTTTTATACAAATATTAGTTCCTTCTCTTGGTCCTTTGGTTTCTTTCTCTCATTAGTTACATTGTAATACTATGGACAAGACTAGGTCTTACTCATGAATTCCTTTCACTCTTATTAATTTTCATATCAACTTTGTTATATTTGAATAATTTTTTCACCTTATTGGGTTTCCCTATTATTATTTGAAGTGTAAAACCATGGATAAGACTAGGCCCTCCTCACAAATTCTATTTTTAACTTAATACACCCACTTGGGTTTCTCTTTTATGAGTTTGAATTAAGACCATGGATAGGACCAAGCTCTCCTCATAAAATCACCATTTTATTTCAAAATACTTTTATTCATCCAAATGTTCTTTTTTTATAATGTTAACAATTGGTTACAATTTTCTGATCCCTTATTATTAACCTCAATATTTATTTATTTTATAGACAAATATTTTGTAAAAAACTATGTTAGCATGTTTCACTACACTTACATACATTCTTATGATAAGGAATCATACTTACTTGTCATTATATCCCATTTTCACCATTATCACATTATTTTTGATTTGATGTAATTCAAATTATTTCATTTTTATTCCCCTTGATTTTCTTTCCTTTCATTCCACTTTGGATAAAACAAGTTTGAATTCAATACAACACTTTTATTTCACATGAATTAAAAAGACTCTTAGACACCATTCTCTCTAAGTTCTCTTTCTTATCAACCAAGTCCCAATTTTTTAAATGATAGTCATTTTTAGCACCTATATTTGGTTCTTCAAATCCATATAGAAAAGGAATAGAAAAATCCATCAAAAATTAAAAGACAAATCATTTAAAACAAAGGCAATGATAAAAAATAAACATACAAATTCAAAATTCAAAATCACACCCAAAAATGTGATTCATATCACATCTTTTATTTATAATCAAAGATCAAACTCCATATTTGGCCTCATGATAGAGTCAAGGTTAATTGGGGTGCAGTAGGCTTGTAGATTGGGATAGAAGAATTTTAAAAAAAAAAATAGTACTACCTACTTTTTCATGTAAGTACCCAATATTAACAGTAGACCAATGACTCTATAAAAGGTCTTGAGGAATGGAGAAAAAATTATGGGAAGGTAAGTCCATTTTAATTTTCATTAATATAGACTTCATAGGATATTAGTTATACTTAATTTAATGATGTAATATTTGTGTGGTTAGGAAAATTTCTTCAGAGTCCTTAATGTTAAAAGTCCTCCTATTTTGACAAACTTAATGTCAATGTCTTTACTTTGATAAAGAGTTTATCAACTTGATTTTTCCTTCCCTCCCCCACCACCCATTTCATTTCCCCATTTTATAGGTAAGTTTTATTATAAATTTATTTTCTCACTTATATATTCCTTATTCTTCTTATCTTAAAAACATTATATATGCAAAGGGAAATGTAATTGATCTATTAAATCGATCCTAGCTTAGAGAAGATAAATCCTACTTACACTTATAATTATTAATACATTATATATTCAGGGACATGACCAACATGGATCTATTTTACCTAGACAAGGGATCTTTTACCATAGTAATGTCACTAGGGATGGTTCCCAAGACTCCAGTCAAGAAAAACTATGTAGTAATCTTAACTAGGTCCTTTTTTCTCATATTCACAAAAGCATAATGATAAATGAGCCAAAATATAATCTATTTCTCACCAAAGCTTGTGGCACAAAGTGGGGGTAATAAAAATTAAAATTAAATATGCATAGAAGATATATGCTCATGTCAATGTATATGAAATCCTAATGCATGGGAGAGAAGTAAAAATGCAAATATATATACTCTTACAAATGAAAAACAAAGTTAGGAATACTTACCTTTGAAGATTAACCCATTAAACCTCAATCTCTCCCTTGACCAAGGTTCTTCACAAGAAGTTGTTGTTGTATGTAAGGATAACAAGGACAAGTTAGTTCTAGGCTATACAACCTTTTTATACATCAAAAAGACTTCTCCACAAGACAAGATTCATATATCCAAAGAAAGTATTGAAAACCTAAGTTATGCTCCTCAATTTTAATGGTGGATAATCAAATGAGAAATATATTATTCTTATTTTTATCTCTTTTAATAAATGATGAAATAAATGTGTATATATAGCTTAATGTAACCCTAAACCTTTCTAAAATTTAACTGATAGGGTTGGCCCAATCGAATCTATATCTTATTGATAAAACAAATTAGGTCTTGGTCTAGGTCAATTATGGGTAGACCGAGATCATAAATGAGTTTTGTCAATTAAACTACAAGTTTTATGGTGTTGACAGTGTATTGTAAACTATTAAAAAGGTTTTTTAGGCTAGGGAAAGGTTAATGAAGTTGAAAATGACTAGAAGTGGGTGAAAAAGAGGAGGCAAAGCTTAGGGGAATTTTTTAGGAGATGTTTGTGTAGATAACATGTGGTAGTGAAGGGATAAAAATCCTATGAATTACTGATGTTCTACCCACCCCTTTCCTAGTGCACCCCTTAAGACATGAACTTAGAGAGATTGAGACTTGATGGGTTCCTAAAAGAGACAAATCACTAGTAATTGATAAAGTTTGAAAATATTATGTGTATACATATTTTCCACTCGAATCTCATCACGTGTCACTCAAGTGCAATAGGGGATGGTGATTTGGTAAAAAAACATAGCAACACATAATGCTAAAGATAAATAAATTAAAATAAGGAAAAAATAATATAAATTAAAGAATAGAATTTAAAAATACATACTTTTGCTTACCTTAGTGTTATAGATAAATAATGATATGCAAGAAATGTGAAGGTGTCCAATGTAGGAAACATTAAGCAAACATGTAGAAATTAACAAAAAAGAGTGAAAAATAAAAAAAATGCAAGATATAAATGTAATAGGTGAAAATATTATCTATGATCTTAGGATTTTAGAACATTTAATAGTTCAAAAAATAAGCTAGTATAAACAAATATATGGTAAAAATATAAATTTTAGTGGTAAATATTTGAAAGGTAAATAGTTTTGAATAATAAATATAAATAGGTTGAAAAAGAATGCATTTGTTATTTTTTACTATCTAAGAAAATAGAGCTCTGAGTGACCTAGTTAGAGACCAGATAGACATCATGGTGAGGATATGGTAGCTAAGATGGGGAGGACACATTGTGGCCATAATGAGTGTAGCACAGGTATGCAATTATGAATTTCAAAATTTTGAGTATTTTTATTTGAAATTGAGTTATATATAGAAAATTTATTGGTAGGTAAAATCAAAGCACTAGAATCAACCCTAAGAAATTTTTAGGTAAATATTTTAGGCTCAATTTTTGCCCTTTTAGGGGGTTTTTTAGGCCCCTTCTAATTGAGACACACAATGGGAACAACCCCAGTTTATGGGTCACCTATGTTGGGGTTAGACCTCTGGAGAAGGTCAACTTCCTCTTGATGCTCACCTAAACTAATGATAAACTAATATTTCATAGGGAAAATTTTTAGAAAGAGGATAAGGGATCCTAAGAAGGATAAAAGGGTGATGCAACAAAGCTAAATAGACACTCATATAAGCTTGAACACACATTGGATCAACATAGGACAACTATAGCTTACCCAACCTCACAATCTCACTAGTTACTTAAATATTTCATAGAAGAGGTTCTAAATGGAACACTATTGTAGACCTATAATTTAGCTTTAAAACACCTTCAAAGAGATAAGTAGAAGGATAGTAAACTAAGAATATTCTCTTTTGCAAATTCACCATATGCAAGAAGACTAAGCACTGATTGAAGATAACAGATAGGCAAAGAGTTGATCCTATTATTTCAAAAGGCCATTCTTACAATATTTTGTAGGGTTTATCCATATCAAATGAACACACTTTTTCAAGAGTATCAATGAGTACATTTGTTCTATAAGAGAATGAAATATTATAAGAGCTCAAAACCCCTATAATGGGAATAAGATTAGGATATATAGGAGAAAGGAGAGAGAGAAGGAAAGTGAGAGAATGCAATCAAAAAGGGAATACACTATCATAGATCATTAATTGAGTTTGATTTGCCGCCCACTTCTCCAATGAATGACTTGCCACCTTTTTGATAAATCAATACACTACTCATGGCTTACTAAGTGGGAAAGTCCCCAAAGGTTCCTAGGACACATTGAACATCAAGTCTCAACGACCAGATCCTTTTCTTTGATCCTTCATGCCATCTCACACTAAAGAATAAACTTTGATGCTCATGGATCTGACAAAAATATGACCCTATATATTTTAGAAGTTTGTTTGTCAAAAATATGGCCATTTTGAAGGATGAGGACCCTTTGCATTAATCTTATATCTACTCCACTTCCATGTTTGGATCATAGGTCCACTATATAGGTGAAAAACCAATATAAGATTATTGGTTTTCCTATAGTTTTCATGTCAATGTAGACCTATATATTTCATATCCTCTTTCTTGATCCAAATAGATCAAAATATACCCATTATGTCTCTATAAGGATTGATAATCCACCATACACTCATATCCCTTTAAGAATGGTGAACATAGTCATAGAAATGACCCTGCATGATACAAATTTATGAATCATAGGTCCATATTTAGCCTTAATGATGGCACCTTTATGTTATTTATAAATGAATACATGGATATACCCACTCCATGGTGTTTTATTAAGTTATAATGGTGGAATGATGACCCTATAATACCTATTTTCTTTGGTCAAAAACTAGTTGCTCTAGTTTGACCTTGTTTGTCAAATATTCGCCAGGCCAATCAAAATGATACAATCTATCTTTGCTCCCATTAACCTCATAAATTATTATTGACTTATTAACTTTTATCACCCCATTAGATTTAAATGTATAAATTAATGTGGTCCATTTATTTCCTACCATAAAGATCCTTTGACATGTTGACTTGCTCGTGCATTATTAGATCAAGATGTATGAATGAACATGGTCCATTGATTTATCTAGGCCCACTTTCCTATCATTTATTGTGAATCATAAAATAATTAGAATGATTGAATTTTGATTATTGATCTTAGGCCCACCTTATTATCAGTGAACATGCACCATCATATCTCTATTCAATGAATTTGCATTATTAGATCTTGTCCAACCTATAACCTTTTAAGAGCTTTTAACCCAGTGACCTTTTGACTTGTTTGACCCTATTGTGAACCATTATATCACATATGTCAATATGTTATCTTATGTATAATATTTGATCTTAATATAATTTAAACCCTCTAAGGACTTTTTGAATCCAAATGGTCATTTTATGAAGGTCAAACTTGACACTCATATGGATGTCTGGCTCTACAGATTCCACTTTAAAACTCTATAACCTAGGATAGAAAGCTCACACGGACATGAAACTTGTAGATCATGTTCCTAATATGAATATCATTGATTACATGTGATCCAATAGTTTCACAATAATTTTTAGTACATTTATAAAATTTTCAAGTAAACTAGTCTATTTGTTTGTACATGACATCCTAATGATGATCTAGCTCACTTAGTCTTATGCTAGGGACCTATTATTTAACCCTTGATGCTCCAAATGATTTCTTAAGGATTATGTAGGCTTGTACATGACCCTAAATTAATTGAATAATATGAAGCCTACTTGGGAAATAATTCCTTACTTTGTAGATAAATTAGATTACACTTTAAACAAGTTTAAAATGTTTCAAAAGCTTTGTGAGCAATTTTGAGATCCTTAGATCACTCATTCCATCTATAACATTAGATCATTTATTAAATATGAACTTTTCTCAACTTATTTCTCCATACCAATATGTGTAGGATACTTACTATAATGTTAAGTTATATATATGGGCCAAAATTTGGCCAACATTTCTAGCGACATCTTGGGGTTGCATGTCTATTATGCAAGACTAGTGGCCTTGAAATCGTTCATTAGGCATATGGAGTCCCAAGCCTTATCTCAATTGATCATGAATATAACATAAGGTTTTCCTTGTTTAGAACCTCTTTTTTAATAACAAGAATGAAAGAAGAGAAAATAACAACAAAGTACCCAAGGTGCATTGTTGAAAAGGAAACACACAACAAAAATAAAAATGTACACAAGTCACATAAAGGAAACATACAAAAGCTACTCTAATATGTATAATATGTTACAATGGATGCAATGATTATAATAAGAAGGATTCAAATGAATGCCATTGATTGGGATGCATAGTATCTCTCCATCTAATTGAGCAAGCTAAAAATCATTATGTTCTTTGCATCTAAGGATCAAATAAGGACCACTCCATAAGCTATTCAAATTGGTATGGTTTCCTAGTTTGGCCTTATTTGAGTCCCATTTGAGAACTAGGTCCCCTTCCTTGAATATAATTGTTGTATCTCTCTTGTCAAAGGATATTTTGACCTGAGCTTGATGTGATTATAAATTTTTCATAGCAAGGTCCCTAGTTTCTTCCATATCCATAAACTCTATCATTCTCACATTCATGGGCTCATCCTCCATCAACTCAAGCTGATGGGCTAACTCTAATGTAGGAAGTTCAAGATAGATGGCTTCCCTTTTATACATAAGAATATATGGAAAATTGACAATAAAAGCTTTAGGATTCACTCTATCAACCCATAAGGTTGTCCTTAGAATGGTGTGGCATTTTCTCTGATTCTCTTCCATGGTCCTCTTCATGATCCTTAACAAATTCTTGTTTTTGGACTATACCAGTCCATTTCCTTGAGGATAGTAGTTGGAGGAGGTGATGAGGTAGATGCCCAATTTGAGATCCCACTCACTTTTTTGCATACCAAGGAACACCAATGCATTATCAGAGATTATGGTGGTTAGGATACCAAACCTAGTCACAATGTTATCATAGAAGTCTAAAACTATACCTTCATTAGCCTATTTCAAAGTAATGGATTCCACCCACTTGTTGAAATAGTTAGTTGTAGTGAGCACCCATTTATGCACTAAACTTGATGGTGGATTGATCATCCCTATAAATTCTAACCCCCATTTCATGAAGAGTTGCTCCACCTAAATTGGATTGAGTGAAAGGGATATTAGTTTTTTTTCTTATAAAGAGGGAAAACTTCTGGCATTTTTAACCCATGCATGAGCATATTTGAAAATATTTGGCCAATAATAACTATCCCTCATTAATTTTGTTTCTATTGTTCTAGGTGCAAAATGGCCTCTAATAGTTCCATTAGGAAACTACTCCAAGAGTTTGGTCACTTGGTCATCATCTATGCACTTAAAGAGTACCCCATTGAGGTCCCTTATAAAAATAGCTCCATAAACCAATGCATAAAGTATATATTTAAGCTTGAAATACCTTCTTTTAGCTCTATCCAAACCTTTGGGGCATTCTTCTATTGCCAAGAAGTGAGCCATATCTTGAAGACAACTCTTTTGAAGTGGACGTATACTTACTTATGAGTGGTCTTGGGTCACCAAAACAACTTCCTTGCCTTCCTGGAGGTCATTTACCATGTGCTCACATAATCCCTTACCCTTGACCATCTTGGTAACTTTGATCTCCATGTCATATTCCATGACTTTCATGATCTTATATTGCTCTCTATTCACTCAAATCCTTGTTAAGGAGAAAATCCCTAACCCCATGGTGAGACACCATAAGATGAATCCTACTATTGAATATCATTGGTCTAAACTTATTGAGACTCCTCAAGGCTAAAAAAACTACTTTTCAATGAAAGTATACCTCACCTCATATCCTTCCAACCCTTGACTAAAAAATGTAATTGGCTACTCCATTCTTATGCATTAGCATAGATGATATGTTCTCAACATTGGAAAATGTATACAAGATGAAGTGCTTAGAGAAGTCTAGATTTATGAGTGAGGGGGGCTGGGAAATTACTTACTTGATGGCCTCAAAATTTTTCTTTCCCTCATTTGACAAAGCAAACACTTATCTATTCTTTATCATAGTGGTGATAGGTTTGACTAGGTTTACAAAACCAAATATGAACCTTCTCACAAATTTAATCTTCTCAAGGAGGATCTAGATGCCTTTCTTATGCTTTATCAAGGATAAGGCCAAGATAACACTTATTCTTCTAGGGTCAATTTATAATCCTTATTTTGAAATTATGTGATCCAATGGCTTACCTTTATGCATAGATAACACACATTTATTACTATCTAAAGAGACCCCATACTCTCTGCATCTCTAGAATATCATCTTCAGATGTTCCATGTGCTCACTAGCTTTCTTGGAGAAGATCATGATGTCATCCAAATAGACCAATATCATTTGTATGCAATTAGAATTACATAGTGTGCATGAATCAATCCTAGATAAGATAAGATAGATCACACCTACACTTTTAATTAGGGAAAACACTTTTTAAGTGAGAGCATGACCAATAAAAGGATCCACTAGAACTGATTAGGGGATCACTTGTATCATCTGTCACAACACATCATGCTAGGTAGGGTTCTAAAGCCTACAATCTAACACAATTGCACAAAAACCCTAAAAGAGTCCTATGATTTCTATATTCACTTATGATAATAAAAAATAAAGTAAAATAATCTAATAAAAATAAAAGTAAACTAATCTAGTGCTCACTAAAGCTTGTGGCACAAATTAGGGGTTAAAATAAAATAAGTAAATAATAACTAAACTAAACATGTATAGGAGACATATACTCATGTCAATGTGTATAGAATCCTAATACATGGGAGAGAAGAATACATACTACATTATCTATTTACTCTTACAAAGGAGAAATAAAGTTAGGAATACTTACCTTTGATGATGAACCTATTGAGTCTCAACCTCTCCCTTGGCCAATGGTGCTTTGCAAGAGATTATTATGGCTTGTAAGGATAATCAAGATAAATCAGCTCTAGGCTACACAACCTACCTAAGAATCCAAAAGACAAGATCGAAGATCCAAAATAAAGTATTGAACCCTAAATCTTTATTCCTTAATTAGAATGGTCAATAAGATGATGTTCATTCACACTTCTTTGCCTAATTCAAATCCCTTATGAAATGGTAAGAAATGAACTTGTATATATAGTAGTATCTCACCTTAAAGATTTTTAGACATGTCATTTATTCTAGGTTAACTAGGTTGACCTAGCACATTATCATGATAATGCTTAAAGTTTGTGCTAGGTTGGCTAAGATGCAAAGCAATAAGGAAAGGCAAAGTATCCCTAGAATAAGTTAGGTTGACTAGGATGACCTAGCATACTACATAGGTCAAAAGGGAAACAAGGTATTAAATGAGGTATAAAGCATGAGAAATGGTGGGAATAGATAGGAAAGAGAGAAATAAGCTTAGGGTTTAAGGTTTTAGGAGGAAAGAGTGTAGATAGAAAGTGACAAAATGAACAAAAATATTATGAAGTACCAATGGTCTACCTACCCCTTTCTTGGTGCACCACTTAAGGCATGTACTTAGATTGATTGAGAATCGATAGGTTTTTACAAGATACAAAGTGTCAATAATCAATAAAAGTGTGAAAATATTATGTGTATACATATTCCCTAGCCTAAGCTCATCATGTGTTATGTAAGTACAACATTTGATGGTACTTTGGGATATAACAAGATGACACATAATATTGATGCTAAGTAAAGTGCAGTAAGAAGAAAATAAGATAAATGAAAGGATATAGTTGAAAAAAACATACCTTTAACTTACCTTAGTGTTGGATAAGAACACTAGAAGAAAGTGAAGGTGTTCAATGTAAAGCACACTAGGGGAACTTATAGAAGTTAGTGCAAAAATAGCCAAAAATTAAAATTTTAGGAAGATAGGCATATAATAGTGGAAAAGAATCTCTTTTTCATCAAAAATCTAACACATTTTATGGTTTTCAAAATGGATGAATAGAAAAAAAGATATGAGAAAAATAAGGAATCTAAAGGAAAATAAATGAAGAATTTGAATGGCTAAAAATTAGTTTTAAATATGAAAAAGAGAATTCATTTTATTATTTTGCATTGTAAGAGAAGAGAAAAAGAGCTCTAGAGAGAAAACAATCTAGAATGGTGAGGGAATGACATGCTAGATGAGAGGGATCTCTAGGAGTGAGAGCGAGTGCACTACAGGTATACATCTAAGAGTGGCAAACCAAATTTTGAAATTTGAAATGAATTAAGTGAATTTTGATAAAATTTAATTTTAAGCATTTATATATGATAAAAATGAACAAAACTAGATTCTAAGGGAGGGAAATATGAATATGAGAAATGGGTTGGAAGGAATTAAGGAATAATACAAAAAATAAAATTTTTAGCAATGTGCTAGGTCAACACACTAAACCTACTAAGTTGACTAGGTCAACCTAGTAGAGTAAATCAGGGTAAAATCCATGTGATCAACCTAGAGGGTATAAGTTAACCTAGCACATTTTAGAAGCCAAAAACCTAGTACAGGGTGTCCAATTGGTCCATAAGGGCCAAAATGGAAACTTAACACTAGAGAAAGGAGGTTAATAAGGAAAATAAGAAAAGTGGAGAAAAATAGGATAAAATTGGGAAATTTTTTGGTCAAACTAGGTTGACCAGGGAACCAAAGAAAGCATAAAAAAGCATGCAAAAAGATGAAAGAGAGCTATAATGGTCCAAAATGATGAAATATGGGCAAGAGGGACTAAAATAGGCTAAATAGATAAAAATGAATAAATTATAATTGTTTATGATTAAAAATAAAATATATAAAGAATGTATTGTGATTATACATGACATAGAGGAACTAATACATCCTTTGTTGTTTATTGATTACAGAGACAATGATGGTTCTAAAGATTTTTAGAAATCTCTTGGCTACCAAAATTTTTGGAGAGATTGACATATGGAGATAGGGATAGATTGATATCCATAGGTCTAAGAGGTATATAAATTATGTGTAGGATACCCCAAAGCATAGACTTTTTAGTCATGTTTCTTATTTGTTGGGAATGAATAACTAACACCTTCTGATGGGAGTGATGGGGATGCGATAGAGGTGGATATCACACTAGAGGATGTCCATGCCATTCTTGGGATACCTATGATAGGAGCATCAGTGACCATAAGGATACCAGACAACAAAGAAGAGAGGAGAGCCTTAGCCATGTGGGCTACATGTTTAGAGATGATATTATTGGGGTGGAGAGTGAACATGGAGGATGTCTATATATCATAAATTCTAGATCTCTAGAAGGTGATGATAGGACTTATGACAAAATGGGTGCTCTGTCACAAGTTAGATGGTAAAGTACACTATACATGGTAGACTTGAGTAGAATGATGTTGGAGGAGTGAGTGCCTAATGATCTAGGCTCTACCATATAGGTCTATCTAGTGCATGATCTATATGAGATGTTGCTCGAAGGGTAGAAGAATATGGCTCCAATCATACTATTGATAACATGGATATATGAGATATTTCTTATGTATCAACCAACTAGGTTTCCCCATGTGGTTGATGATAGGTCACCTCAAGTGAGGACATGGAGAGAGGACTAGGTAGTGTAGGCCATTCCCCATGTGCTAGCACTATAAATGGTGAGATGCATCGAATAGTATGGTAACCTTATGAGTAGTTAGTGACTAGTTAGGATATATAGCATATAGTTAAACTAGAATTAGAGAGGAAAGAGGTGATAAGACACTATACATGGTGGAGAGATCCACATCTAGTGGCATGGGTGCTAGGATAGATGGGTCTACCTCATCTAGTGACATTGATACTCATGCTTGAGTAGTGGACTTGACATTTGAGGGAGCTATAAGGGAATAGGGGATTCAAACCATTTATAGTAAGGTTGACACTATGACCATGCTAAGAGTGACCATGGAATAGCTGGGCACAATGAGGGGCCGAACAAGAGGAGGAGGCAGAGGTAGTGATACCAAATGTATCACCACTAGATACATAGAAGGATGAACTATATCCATCAAGGACATGGCATTTATAAAGGTAATAGGATAGATTAGAGACCGTCATCATCCTTGATGAGTTAATAGAGGAGATAGAGGAGACATAGATGAGTGAGAGACCACTTAGGTGTAGGCTAAGATGGACACAAGCCATGAAAGGCAAGTTTGAGTTGAGGAGGTGCCCTATAAAGGAGGTATTAGGAGGTCATGTAGATGGGGAGACTATGCTAGGTAGTTGTGTAGATGGTAAGACTATAATATCTTAGACACATATAGGTAATAAAAATATGATTGATTTATTTCTTAAGCTTTGAATTGAAAGATAGATAGATAGATATTGAGAGATATGCCAATGATCTAATATCCATCTAGTGTGATTTTGAAAGTGTACATAAGGATGAGGAGGAGAGATGGAGGTTCCTAGTTAGGGGATCACTCCATGACATCCTAGATGAGATTCTATAGCCATACGATCCCATGACACTAGAGAATCTAAGTTTACCATCTACCCTAATTTGTATGAGCTAGTTTAGACTAATGGGAGAGGCTGTAAGGCAAATAAAAATGCACAAAAAGAGGTCATAGCCACCAATAGAGTTCAGTATAAGAGAGATGAAATCTTTTTAATGCCTATCCAATGAGAGAGTTGTACATCTAGAGATAATGACATAGATGATGTAGGCATATATAGTGATGCAAACCCAACTGACACAAACACATGCAGTGACCCAAACTAAGTTAGTATAGTCATAAGTGCATACAACATTTTTGTAAGGATAGGTAGAGGTATTGATATCTTGGAATTCCTCCTTATAGTGTATCATTCAAAGGATTTAGACTAAGGCCTTAATAAGCAGTGTGCTTAAGCCATGAGATAGATAACATGGAACCCAACCCTAGAGCTAGAGCATTGTTTATGGTTGTCTATGTTGTATTAAACTCTTTATATATATATATATATATATATATATATATATATATATATATATATATCATTTTTATTTACTAATGTGATTGTGTATGTGGTCACTATGGTTGTTATTATCCTTATGCAGGTTGTGTATGTGGATGCTTTGGATATATTTATTTCTATCACATGTATTTATCTTTATTATATATACTATAGGAAATATATGTGATGTTGTTTCTTTTCTAGCATTATGAGAAACACATTTATGGTTAAAAAGAAACATGCAAAAAGACTTAGAAAAATATATTCAATCAAAAATACACTACCCACTAATTCAAGCTGGGAAATGTGTAATAACATGAAAAATGACTAAGTATAAAGAACTAGGAAATGGAAAACAAGATGGTAAAAAGGGTTTTTTTTTCAAACTGAAGATGAAATATTTTTGCACCAAATTAAAACAAGTAGAATCATACTATGTCATTTTGGGATGTATGAAAAACAAAGTAATAAAATGCAAGGTATGCAAAAGGTCACACAAGGTAAGAAAAATAAAATAAAAGTCAATGAAATTTTGGTCTTAAATTTATCACACTAATTCAAGCTAGGAAATATAAAAAATTTCAAGAAATGGTTGAAATCTTACATGCACTTAGAAAATTAAAAAAAATAAGAGGCAAAAGAAAAGTGAAGTAAGCATAAAACATACTAGTTCAAGATAGGAAGCATGTCAAATGACGTGTAACTTCATAATAAATCAAATCTTATCTCAAACTAGATATGTAATTTGATGGTGACTTGATTATTGGAAAACTTTGTGAGGAGGATTGAGTCCTATTTATGGTCTTACACTGCAACTCAAGAAAGGGAATGCCACATGGGGTGGAATAAGCATGAACAACCAAGTACATGAGGAATAAGGGTAATAGGATAAAACACTCATAAATGAAAAACCTAAAAGGGTGCCAAAATAACATTAAAAAGAAAAATAATAATATTGGATTGAAATGTAAAAGGGATGGTAATTTTGTGAGGAATTGTCAGGTCTTATCCATGGTCTTATGCTACAACTCAAAAAATAAAAATCTAAAGGGTGTGATAAAAAAGGAAGACAACATTTCTCAAGAGGAAATATGAGGAAAGATAATGAAAAAAGGAGTGTAAAATTCAAAGACTTAGGCATATTAAGAGAAGACCTTAGGAGATAAGAGGCATACTAAGAACATGAGAAGACATTAAGTAACTAGTGGTTGTCTATGTACAAAAGAAACCAATTCCATATAGACACAAAGATGTTTAGGTAGATAATTATGCTACTAAGATCAGATCATGAAGGTAGATTGGTACAATGAAAATTAAAATAGACCTACCTTCCCACGACATGTTCCCTACTGTTTAGGACCCCTTATAGAGCTGTCGATCTACTACGAAGATTGGGTACTTACATGAGAAAGTAGGTAGCACTAGATTTTTTTTTTTAATTCCTTTATTCCAATCTTCTAGCTTACCGTACCCCAAAGGACTTCATTTCTATGTGAAGCTGACTATGAAATTTGAGCTTAGATTGGAGATAGGAGATGTGATTGTATCACATATTTAGTTAGATTAGACTTATAAGAATATTTCATATTTTGGCATTTTGATATCATTGCCTTTTATTTAAAGTATTTGGATTTTAAATTTATTTTTAAGGATTTTTTTTATATTCCTCCTCCATACGTATTTGGAATTACCAAGCATGAGAGAGGTAGTGATACACACAAAATGAGCTATAGTCTAAGGTTAAAGGAAGATAAGTAACCAAAGACAAAGGACTGAATAGGAAACTTAGTCTTAATAATTAATAAATATGTGATCTCAAATCTTAACCTTGCATATGCTTAGTTTATGAAAAAAGTAAGAAAGGAAAAAGGAGATCCAAAGGTGGATCGGTAAAATGAAATAGTAATGAGAAAGACTATTTTCTAACTGATCATATGGTAAAAGGAGATAATAACCAAAGGGAATTGGGAAAATAAAAATAAGTCACTATGACAATTATCTATTAAAATCAAGGATAATAAAATAAACAATCATGAAGTTACAAGGCAACAACAAGCTAAATATGGTGATTTTGTGAGGATCTACTGGGTCATAACCCCGGTATTACAAAGAAACTCACCAAAAAAATATCCAAGGGATACAAAAAGAATAAAATAGAAATATAAATCAATGATAATGAATAAAAAACATATGAAAAAAATATAGAATATAAAATTAATAAGAAATATACTACAACAAAGAAGATAATGATATAAGATAAACAAGAATTTGACACAGTGTCAAATGATATAATCAGATATAGAAAAAGAAATAAAAATGGAGCACACATCTAATCCAAATATAAATGTAAAATTACCATTCATGTGCTCATAAGTACTGGTAAATATATCCATATATGTTACCCAAAACATCGGATAAATCTCTATTAAGATGGATATGAATAGCTACTAATGTGTCATCAATCTTTGTAGAATACTAGGAAAATACTTCTTTTCTAATATCCTCAATTGAAAAAGTATGAATACTCATTAGATTTTGCTAAGGAGGGAAATCAATAAAAGGATTATTAGAAGAATATGTGGGAACAGGATCTATGGGAGAAGGAGTCACCAGTGAAGAAGGATCCATAGGTGACAAAGGGTCCATGGGTGAGGAAGGAACCAAAAGTGGAGGCACATAAGGAACCACAAGAGGTTTAACTATGGGAGAATAAGGGGGAACCTTATTTTAATAATGACCTATGGAAGGAATAGTATCTAGTCTAGAGATATCTATAAGATGATCCTTAAGATTCTATTAAAGGATATAATAATGATCAATATGATGTGTGTTACATTGGTGCCATATACAATACCTCTCACCATACTTAGGTATATAGTTAGGAAAAATCTTGGGAGGAGGTATGGTAGTGTCTATGTATGGGGAAAAAGGATGCAAGGTATCAAAATATTGTCATAACTTATGACAATGGGTAGAAGAATGAGTATTTATCCCATGAAAGCAATAGATATGCTTGTGAGTGTACTTAGGAAGAACACTCATAGGAGAAGGTGTAATAGGTGTGGAAGAAGAGGGAGATGACTCATCACCCCATTTTTTGGGAAAAATATCAATCTTAGGCAAAGTAATCCAATCATCACAAAGAGGAAGTGATGATGGAGAAGGAATAGAACTAGTCTTAATAGGAAAAGAACTAGTGAAAGAAGTAAGAGTAGGCTTACCAACAGTGGAAGAAGCAATAATAATTGGTTCTGACATAAGTTATACTATGAGAGGAGTAGGATAAATAGAATTTATAATAATGATATAAATAACCTTAGGAGTAAACCAATGATGATAATTAGAGAACCTATAAAAATGGTAAGGGCTGGTCATACCATGATCTATGTGCATAGTCTTACATGGCTCCTCAAAAATTGGAGGTGTCAGTGCCATCTCTACTCTATGATAAAGAGGAAAAATAAAATAATTAGGAACGAAAAAAGTCAAAACATGAGAGGATTCACAAAAATACTCAAGTAAATAATAATTACAATGCATAATCTCAACATCACAAGCTTAGACAAGACTGCCTAATAAAAGATCATCTAAGGAATAGCCATCATCATAATCAGGTGAATGAATATTAATGACATAAGTCAAAATAACTTTATCATTGAAATAATCATGGTGAATAAAATGAGGAGTCATGGATAAGACTACAATAATTTCATCACAAGGAGGTTTGGGAGAATGAGGTTATAAGGAAGTAGGAAGTTGTGAGATGAGATGAGGAGTGAGATCAAAATTTTTGATATTGAAATTAATCTCATCAAGCTAATCATCTTCAGAGTCTAAAAGTTTGGGAGGAATATTACCAATAGTATTGGGATGTCCATTATATCCTTTGGTTGAGTTGATAGGAAAATTTAGATGTTGTGACTCATGAAATAGAACATTAGGTAAAGGCTCAAGATTAAGAATCTTAAAGACACCATGATCTTGGAATTGTTCAAAATTACAAGGGTTATTATATCATTGAATACTATAAATGTTTCCATTATGAGGGAATTTAATGCAATTGAAAATGGAAAAAGTGATAGATCACAAACGATGAGTCCATGACCTACCAAGAAAGATGTTATAAGAAAGAAGAAAGTTAAAGATCATCACCTTTACATGAATAGTGATAGGTGGGATAGTAATGGCAAGCCACACACACCCAAGAGGAGGCATTTTCCTTTTTAATATCCTTATTATGTGTTGCATGTGGAATTTATATTACATTTAGAATATCCAAGGGTTTTAATAAAATCAAGAGAAGAAACACAAACACCAAAACCCTCATCAATCAAAACATGCTTACCATCGATATCATCAATTTATAAATTAATAAATAGGGGAGGATCATAAAAATAAATTAGAATCTCATCAAAAATCATAGATGTGATGGGAAATTTTAATGAAAGAGAAGTGGTGATAGTTTCATCAACATCGATGGACATATCTTCACATTGTTGAAAGATACTATCCTTGAAAGTAGATAAGGATACCTTTCATCTTGCTAAGGGAGGACAAGGGACATTGATCTCAAATAATAGTTGCATAAGATGGTTTTGATGATGGGAAGATGTCCTCATGAGTTCAATAAATTTAATTTGAGAAGGGAGATTAGTGAGATCTACAATGGGATCCCATTAATCATAACCCATGAGAATATTATTAGATATAGGTGTGTAATGGTTAAAGAGGTCTTCAGAGGGATGAGCTAAAGAGAATTGAAATTTGTGTTAATAAGAATGAGAAGGTTTAGAAGAAGGTTGTAAATCATGTTGAGATGATGAAATAATAGGTTAAACTTGATCTTAAGAGTAGAAGAGGTGTTAATATAAGGTTGATTAACATTGGAAGGAGAAGATAATGGAAGAGTGGTAGAAATAGCATGAGATGTGTTATCCAAATAAGAATAATAAGTTGAATATTAATAAAATTTTATAATATATTCTTGTCCCAAATCATTTAAAAGAGTTGGAGAAGAGTCTTGGATAACACGGTATGCTTGAGAAGGAATTGGGGTGTGGATAGGTTGAGAATCGATGAAAGCCACTACTCTTCACATATTAGTCATGTTAACCACATTTTCTTTCAAAATTGGTTCATTGGTTCTGCAAGACTTTCTAAATTATTGGTAGAATATATGGTATTACCCTAGTTTTCTTGAATTGGTTGATGATTAGGTAAAGGATCCTAATAAATAGATAAATTAACATTTGCTTGATTCAAGGCTTGAGCTTTATCATGAGTTTTTTATTCTTTGAACACATTATCATAAGCTTGTTGACATTGGCACATGATAGAATCATAGTCAGAATTAGGTCCATGAATAAAATCAATAGCTAGATTATGAAGTTGTCTAAAGGTCTCATGAGAATGACCCTAACTAGCATGAAACCCAAAAAAAAATTCTAGGATCATACCAGGTTTTCATAGGATGAGTAGGGTCAATTTCATGAGGAAGAGGCTTAGGTAGATGTCTAAGAAATTTATTTAAGGAAATATGTTTATGAAAATTAATGTTTTTTGTTGAGAAATGAGGATTATAAATTTTTTGAGAAGAGGAAGGTGGTTCCGAAGAAGGGGTAGGAACAACATCTTGAACATGGTAAATGGTATCATATGAATCAGAAACACCATCACTAGTAAAATTATGGTTTTTATTTTTAAGTAATATATGAGAGCTTGTGGAAGGTTGGGGTGGCTTGAATTGATGCATAAGGAAATATTTTCATTTATCTTGATCAATAGCTTCTTCTAAAGTGCGTGGAGAAAGGGTATGGACTCGATATTGTAATTTGGGATAAAGAGCATTTGTAAAGAGATGAAAAAGATTATCATTGGCATGTTGTGTTCACATTTATTTGATAAAGTCTTCCATCATTTAACAAATACTTGTATGGTTTCATTTTTACTTTGCTTGCAATTGATGAAATGGGCCAAAGTGTTTTTAGGAAGATCACTAATTTGGAATTCTTAAACTAAAGAATTCACTAAATCCTCCAAACTAGTAATGGAATGAGGCTTAATGTTGATTGTATCAATCCAAGGCATCACCTATGAGGGTCTTATCAAGGAGCTTAGTAGCAGCAAATGTGTTTAATTTAACCCAATCTTATAAATATTCCCATATGTTTTAAGATGAAGAAAATGATCAATTGATTCATTATAAGAGATTGTAGGTGTTATACCTCCTATATAAATGTTATCAATTTGAATAGTGAGAGGTTCATTTTGAACACGCTTTATAGCTTTATTGATTAATAAAGGTTGAGGAATAAGATTGATTTGAGAATATTTAAGAAGAGGGAGTGGAACACTTTGGCTATGTGTGACCCAAGCCATTAGTTGCAGTTGCATTTGAATATGAAGAAGGTGATTTTGCATTCTCATTATTTGATTTTTGTTATGGGCCTAGAAAGCATTATTTTGATTGAGAGTTTGAAATAAAAGTTGTTGAGTTTGAATAACATTATTATAAGAGTTGGTTTCAGTATTAGTGGCTTGGGTACAACTATTGGTGTTGTTGAGAGCTTGAAATTAATGATGATAATGAGAGGCACTAGTGGCAAAGCTTGCTTATGTAGCAAAATATGGACTAGTGAATGAAAGAGAGGAAGAAGCGCTGGAAGCATGAGTGCTTTGGGTAGAAAACATTGAAAAAATGGAAGGATTAAGGATACTAGATATTAAGAGAGGTCTACTATATATAGGACCAACCATGGTAGTTGAGATACTAGGCTTGGAGGTAGAAGAAAGGAAAGAAAAAGAAGAAGCATGAGAAGAGGTCATGATCGAATGGAGAGGTTATGAAGTAAATAAATCATAACTACCAAATCCATTTGATAATGTAGAATGTGGTGAATGAGGTTCATTATCTTGACCACTAATCATGAGATTGTAAATGGTATATGAATCTTTCCCTTTATGTTAGGGAAATCTGTTAATAAAGAAAAGCATTTTGGGAGTATACTCTAACTCAAGTTAGTTTTTTAGGAGAAATGAAGGATTATGTTGTAAAGAGGTATCATGAGGGAACCCATAGTCTATTGTGTGATTTGCAATATAAACATTACTAGCATTTGTAAAAATAACTCTACTTTGTCTATAGGAAACCCTATGAGGATTGGTGAATTCCATCATGCTTGATATTTGAGATTCATTGTTGTCACCCAAAAAGAAATCCATGATGAAAGAGGAAGGAAATCAAGATGAGAAAATAAAGGATTCAAAAAGTGACAAAAATAAAGATAGGTCAACCTAGTTGACCTAATGCAAAACATGGATAATAAAGCTAGATAGGGTCCAAAAAATTGATCTAGTACAGAGAGTAGAAGTTGGAAAAAAGAAAAAAGGCCTAAAAATTGTGCTAGGTCAACCCATTCAACCAAGTATAGTGCACAAGAGCTATAGAAACTATTAGGTCAACTATGTTAACCTAGTGTAGTTGATAGAGGAAAAAAGGGCTTGGGACAATGTAGAGTCAAGCTGGTGATGTAGCACAATAGATAGGAAAAGAGAAAGGATTGCTAAAAAGATGAAAAAAAGAAATGAGATATGTCTGTAGCTAGTATATAAAATTAGATACTAAAATGAAATACATAGTCAATTAAATTAACGTTATCCAATCCAATTGGTCCACATACATAGATTGTAATTTTGAAAGAAAAGTATAGATTGAAATAGAAATAGAGAAATAAAATTGACCTTGGTGTTTTAGAGATGAAAATAGAATAGGTAACTAACCTATAACCTTGGAGAGAATTGGTTTTATCTATAGAACTAGGTCGAGTTGATCAACCAAGTGAGATAGGAACCTATTGTAAAAGCTAAAAAAGTGTGCTAAGTTGACTTGGTCAACCTAGTAGATTGAACTAAATGTCTAGAAATGTGTTAAGTTGGATGACTTAGTTGACTAGACTAAAAATTTAGAAGTCTAGAATCTAGAACCTACATTGTGAATCCTGAATAAGAACCCACTGCAAAGTGGATACAAATGTGATAAGTCAACTGATTGACCTAGTAGGCTAAACAAAAAGTCTAAAAAATGCTAGAAACATGTGCTAGGTTAAGCTGGTCGATCTAGTTGCTTATTCTTAGACATAAAAAAAATAGTTAGGTCGACAGAATCAAGCCAACAAGTTAAAATATATGATAAAATAGGTAATAAAAGCAATGAGATAAGTGAAAGAAACCTTATAAGGGTTTGTTTCATGGTGGGTTCAGTAGAATGTACACAATTCAAATTACATGGTATGCATGAATCAATCCTAGATCATATAGGATATATCAAACCTACACTTCTGATTAGGGCACACACTTGTTAAGTGGGAGCATGATCAATATGTGGATTCACTAGACTTGATTAGGAGATCACTTGTATCATCTATCACAACACATCATGCTAGGTAGTGTTCCAAAGCTTATAGTCTAACAAAATCACATAACAACCCTAAAATAGTCCTAGGTTTCTATATTCACTTATGATAATAAAAAAGAAATTAAACTAATCTAATAACAAGAAAAGTAAGCTAATCTAGTGTTCACCAAAGCTTGTGGCACAAAGTAGGGGTTAAAAAAAAAGTAAATAACAATTAAACTAAACATGTATAGGAGACATATACTCACCTCAATGTATACAATAATATTAATACATGGGAGAGAATAATACATACTACATTATCTATCTACTCTTACAAAGGAGAAATAAAGTTAGGAATACTTACCTTTGAAGATGAAGTTGTCGAGTCTTAACCTCTCCCTTGGCCAATGGTGTTTTGCAAGAGATTTTTGTGGCTTGTAAGGAAAACCAAGATAAATTAGATCTAGGATACATGACCTACCTAAGCATATAAAAGACATCTTTATTAGATAAGATCGAAGATCCAAAAGAAAGTATTGAAACTTAAGGCTTTATTCCTCAAGTAGAATGGTCAATAATTAGATGTTAATTCACACTTCTTTGCTTAATTCAACACTCTTATGAAATGGTAATGAATGACCTTTTAGATATATCAGTATCTCACCCTAAAGACTTTTAGACATGTCAGCCATGCTAGGTTGACTAGGATGACCTAAAACATTATCGAGCTAATGCCTAAAGTTTGTGTTAGGTTAGTTGAGATGTAAAGCAACAACGAAAGGCAAAGTATCCCCAGAATAAGTTAGGTTGACCAGGTTGACCTAACTTACTAAATAAGTCAAAAGTGAAACAAGGTAAGAAATGAGGGATAAATCATGACAAATGGTTGGAATAGATAGGAAAGAGATAAATAAGCTCAGGGTTCAAGGTTTTTAGAGGAAAGAGTGTAGATAGCAAGTGGAAAAAGGAAAAATAATTTTATGAAGCACTAATGGTCTTTCCACCCCTTTTCCAGTGTAACCCTTAAGGAACGAACTTAGAGAGATTGAAACTTGATAGGTTCTTAGAAGATATAAAGTGTCAGTGATCAATAAAAGTGTGAAAATATTATGTGTATACACTATTTGGTTTAGCATCCCTTGGAAGGCTATGTCCATTTCTCTTTGAAATGTTGATCTAACCATAGATTATTAAATAATGCCTCTTTTGGTAAGCAAATGTGCCCCACTTGGTGGTTAAGGTAGTTTTGTACTGGTCTTCCTCTATTACTAGCACCTAGTTTTAACCTAAATATCCATCCAAGAGAGAATCATTCTAAACTAGCATCTATTTATAGGAGTTATTCTATGGATGGTATAAGGTAATGATATTTAAAATAGACTCTATTAAGATCCTTTTAGCCCACACACAACCTGGTTTCCCCATTATTCTTCTTGATAAGTACTAGATTAGCTACTCATGAGAAGTACGTAATTGGAAATATGATCTTAGATTAAATTAACTTGGTTAATTTATTCCTCATAAGCTCTTCAATTTTGGGGTTTATGGCCCTCTGATTTTACTTGATAGGCTTAGCATTAGCCTCTACTTCTATATGGTGTTGGGGTAATTTAGGATTAAATTCCCTTCACTTATTTCCAAGCAAATATGTCTATATATTCCTTATAAATCTCTATGAAATCATGCCTTTCAACTTTAGTGCTTACTTTTCCAAGCTTGAGGAGCTTGTCTTCAAATATAAGAACTCTTTCATAGTTCTCTTCATTAGTTGAGATCACTATTTTATCCTTATTCATATGGTCCCCTTCATAAAAGATGGCTTATAAGATGACCAGTCCTATAGGAAGCATATTGGACATTAATTGAATGATCTACTCCCTATACTGATGCTATAATTTTCCTTGGTTTATGGAGGATAACTCTGCTTCTTGATATAATAAACATGCAATCTATTTATCATTTTTAACTACATGCCAATGAGCTTCAATATCTAGTACTGATGGTCTTATTACAACTTTGACATGTGTTTGCACCTTAGTACTTTTCAATTCATTAGGGATATCAAAATGATCCCTCACATTTACTAAACTATTAATATGTTCATTCTAGCTCCTTGGGACTAATTAGATATTCAAGGCCTCAAATCCCTTTATTAGGTCCCACACTTTGTTTTTAGGAATTCATTAAGAGGTTCTTAGTGACATTATGGCCTTTGACTTGGTGTATAACCAATTCACTATCCCTCTATACTTGAAACTACTTGATCCTTCTCTTCTTAGCCCATTCAAGGTCATGGATGAGACCCTCATATTTTTTTGCATTACAAGAATAATTTAATTGGAACTTGTATGAAGATAAGTACTTGTAATTTGAAGGGGACTCACATAACACCTACACCCACTCCATTGTTTCTCCTTGGACCATCAAATAAAAACTTCCATAGACCACTAGGATTTTCTTGAGGCCTCATGAGGGATGACATAAACTAGATTTCTTCATGTTAATATTAGACACCCAAGTCCATTTATTCAACACCTTCTAAGGGGCCTACCAACAATTTTTCATTCCATAACTCATCGAATAAAATGTCTAGTATCTCCTTTGGATGAGTGTTTAACTCTTGAACAATTATTAATTCATCCCTATTAATAATGATGCAATTGATGTTAATATTATCTAGTTCAGAGGGCTCTATGTGGAATTATGCAATGGGCTCAGCTTTGATTGACACTTTGGCCCCATATCTTATTCTAAATCACATAAATGACCAATCTACTACAAGGTAGCCTCTAATCTTTGTAGTGAACTCCTTGGATAGGCAAAGTGCAAAATGATAAGGCACATCCAAGATCAACACATCTTGAACCATTGAGACACTAAAGCAAATATGCAAGGTGAAGTTGAGGTTTTTGATTATGCCATATGTCTTAGTAGAAGAGCCATCTAATTATATCACTCCTTTATATTGGGGCTCATATTTTAGACCAAGTTGATCAACTATGGACTTTAACATTACTGAGTTACTAGCCCCACTATCTACTAACCAATTGTACACTAAAGAGTTTGTAATGATCACTAAAATATAGAAGGGGGGAAGGCTTTAATGCTTTACTTGATTGCCCTCCACTTGGTACTTTGGATACATTGGTGAGGACCACATTTTCCTTGCTTGGTGGATTTTCTATAGTATTAATCTTTGAAAATCCTTCTTGAAGGATGTCTACCTATTCAATCATGGAGAGCATGTCCTAGATTAGCATACTCACATTGGACCTTTTTGTTTGTTCTACAATGTTGATAAGGGACCCACCAACCTTTGGTTGTGCTTTAGGAACTAGAACTATACCTTAAGCTTGTGATTTTTAAGGGACTAAGACATTTCTCTAATTCTAAACCCTTAAAACTATTGGGACCTTTGGAATGGTAGCAAGTCTAACTAGATTATATATGGAAGGAGTAATGGTAGGAGGCTTCTTGCCTTGTTCTTGGTTACCATTCATGTTCCTTCTCTTAGATCTTGTATTTGATGCCTTTGTAATATAAGCCTAGATATAACTAGCCTATTGGTTAAGTGAATAATAGTCTTCTTGTTCACATTTCATCATTGTATCACCCAAATTTCTTAGTTCATGATCAAGGTTTTGATCTTGTTGATGATCTTCTAGTTTGGTCATCATAAGTACCTCTATGTTTTGGGCCATAATTGCTTAGTTGTACCCAAAATTAGTAGCTTTCTACCATTGATCATTGAAATCCTAGGTGAAATTAGTAGTTGGGATAATGGATATCCCAAAATATTGATTCCAAGACATGGTACCCTCAATTTCTTAAGCCATGTTATTTTGAATTGGGGCCAAGGTGTTAAAAGTGCTTGAAATATTAGGATTATAGTTATTCTACCTTATTATAGCCATGTTGTCCTTGTCCTTGGTTTTGACCATGGCCTTGGCCTTGGTATTTCCCTTTGTATGGTGGCTTATTTTCTTGAAAATCTTATTGTTGAGGCTGATATGAACCTTGATAAGGCCTATTGAAATCTTGTTACCTCTTAACATTTACTAGCTCATTTCTTAAAGACTGAAAAATGCTCTTGAGATCTTGAAAGTTCATTGAGTCTTAGGAATCACTAGATCCATTAATGGAAGCTTTATCTTGTTTTGGTGTAGGTATTATAGTAATTTTTGGTGTAGGAGGAATGACATTGAGTGAAGGGATAGCAATAAGAGGTGGTCTGATTTTAGGAAATAAGGGAATTAGTGATCTAGGTTTAAGCTTGCTAGCTTAAACTGGATAATTTTCTAATTTTATAGCTACCTCATAAACATTTGGAAGTATGTTCCTTCCCATATATTATATCATCATTGCTATGTCACTATTTAAAGCCTTCAACTAGTAAAATAAGGCAAAGATAGGGGTTAGTCTAACTAAAAGTGGGATTCTATCCCAAGTTTTTTGGAACCTTGTGTTGAAGTCTTGCATGACTTCATGAGGAGATTTTTTAATGGTAGTTACTCTACAAGTGATAATGGTCACTTTTTTACTCAAATATTTTGAATAAGGCATCACCTAATTGGTCCCATATTTGAATGGAATTAGCAGTAAGGCCTCTATACCAATTTAGGGCCTTTCTTTTAAAAGAAGTAGCTAATAACTTAATAGATATATTTTACTCAGTGACATTATAGATATTGAAAAAATTGGATATGTCCATGAGGTGTTTATAAGGTGTTTTAGTTTGATCTCCAATATAATAGGGGACACTTTTAAGGGCTGAAAATGGGATAGGATCATATTGAGCTAGGTCTAGATGACTTTGTCCATTAAAGGCCACAAATGGAAAAGGTATAGGTAATTCCATGGTAGTGAAAAGATTGAACAAAGGTCTTATTGTAAGGGTAGGCCTTAAAAATGACCTAGGAGCAAAGGTTCCCTAATATGGATGTGTATTGGCAAACCTTAATCTTTTTTTTTAAAATTTAAAGGTAGTTCAACAAATTTAAAGGGAATACCTCTTGAATATCACCTTGTTGTCACCTTTGGAATGAGATGAATTTATTTTTATACTACCAAAAATTTCAATCTTCCTTTTAGAGATTCCAAATGTTGTTGTTTGGGAGCTTAACTGCTACAAATTTGATCAAACCAACATCAACTTTGATCGATGTTCCTTGAACTATGTCTCACTAGGTGTGATAGAAACTATTGTAGGATCAATTTTCAGCCTTGGATGGGGTTTTTAGGCCCATTATAATAGAGATACACCATAGGAACAACCCCAAACTATGGGTCACCTATATTGGGGTTGGACCTCTAGAGAAGGTCGACTTCCTTTGGATGCTCACATAAACTAATGATTCACAAGGAAAAGGGTTAGAAAGAGGATAAGGGCTCCTAATAAGCCTAAAAAGGTGATGCACCAAAGTTAAATATACACTCATATAAGATTGAACACACACTAGATCAACATAGGATAACTATAGCATACACAACCTCACAATCTTACTAGTTAATTAAATATCTCATAGAAGGGGTTCTAGGTGGAATACTAATATAGACTTTCAAGTTAGCTTGAAAACACCTTCAAATAGGTAAGAAGAAGGATATTAAACTAGGAATATACTAATTTGTAAATTCACCATATGAAAGCATACTAAACACTAATTGAAGACAAGAGATAGGTAAAGAGTTGATCATATTACTTGAAAATGCCATTCTTACAGTATTTTGACAGTGGTTAACCATATAAAATGAGCACACTTTTATAAGAGTCTCAATGAATATCCTTGTCTCAAAAAATAATGAAATATTCTAAGAGCTCAGAACCCCAATAATGGGAATGAGACTAGGATATATAAGAGAATGGAGAGAGAGAAGGAAAGTGGGAGCACACTATAAAAAATGAAACACACCATCTTAGATCATTAATTAAGCTTGAGATACCATCCACTTTACTAATGAATGCCTTGCCATGTTTTTTATCAATCAAGACACTACTCATGGCTTACTAAGTGGGAAACTCCCCAAAGGTTTTGAGGATGCATTGAATGCACCTAGATGCAAGTCCTAACCACCAGATCCTTTTCTTTGATCCTTCATGCCATCTCCCACTAAATAATTAACTTTCATGCTCATAAATCTATTAGAAATATGTCTCTATCTCTTTTAGATGGTTGCTTGTCAAAAATATGACCAAATTGAAGGATGAGTACCCTTTACATTAATATTATATCTTTTCCACTTCCATGTTTGGATCATAAATCTATCTTATAGATGAAAAACTAATTTAAGATTATAGGTTTTCCTATAGTTGTCATGTCAATGTAGACCTATAGACTACATAGTCTCTTTCTTGATCCAAATAGGTCTAAATAGACCCATTATATCTTTACAAGGACCAATTATCAACCATATGCATGGATCCCTTTAGGAATGGTGAACATAGTTACAAAAATGACCCTACATGATAGAAATTTATGAACCATAGGTTTGTATTTAGACTTAATGGTAGTAAATTTATGTTATTTATACATTATTGCATGGATATGCCCACTCCATGGTGTTTTATTGATATCTAATGATGGATCAATGACCCTATAATACACATTTTCTTTGGTCAATTTTTTTTTTTTTTGTGGTTTGACCTTGTCCATCAAATATTGCTTGAGATAATAAAAATGCCCCAATCTATCTTTACTCTCATTAGCCTCATATATTATTATGAACTTATTAACTTCTCTTGTACTATTAGATAAAAATGTATGAATGAACATGATCCATTTATTTCCTACTGTGAAGATCCTTTGACATATTGAGTTGCTTGTATACCATTAGATCAAGATGTATGAATGAACATTATCCATTGATTTATCTAGGCCCACTTTTTTATTAGTTCCTATGCACCATTAGATCATTAATACAATTGAACACTAATCATTGATATAACTTAGACTCACCTTCTTGATAGTGAATGTGCACCATCAGATCTTTGTTTGATGAATCTATACCATTATATCTTATCCAACATATAGCCTTTTAAGGGATTTTAACCCAAGGAACTTTTAACTAGTTTAACCCTAGTGTGAACTATTAGATCACATATGTCAATATGAAATATTATGTATACCATTTGATCTCAGTAAAATTTAAACATTTTAAGGAATTTTTTAATTCAAATGGTCATTTTTTGAAGGTCAAACTTTCATAGACATCTTACTCTAGAGGTTCTACTTTGAAACTCCATAACTTAGGCTAGAAATCTTGTGTGCATATTAAACTTAAAAATCATGTTCCTAGCATGAATAAACTTGATTACACATGATCCATTGGTCACACAAGGATTTTTTAGCACATTTATAAAATTTAAAAGTAAACTGGTCCCTTTATTCCTATGTGACATCCTGATGATGGTCTGACTCACTTAGACTTATACTAGGGACATTTTCTTGAGCCTTTGAAGCTCTAAATGATTTATTAAGGCTTATGTAGGATTTTCCATGACCTTTAATTTCTTTAATACCATGAAACCTACTTTAGAAATAGTTCCTTGCTTAGTAGATAAATTAGATTGCACTTGCAGCAAGATTAAAGTGTTTCAAAATCTTTGTGAGTAATTTTGAGATCCTTGGACTACTCATTCCATCTAGAAATTTGGATACTTTATTCAACATTAACTCAACTCATCTTATTTCTCCACACTAAGACCTATAGGATCTTTACTACAATGTCAAGTTTTGTATGTGGGCCAAAATTTGGCCAACAATAAAGTAGGGGTAGAATGGGATACTTGGTAGGAAGAAGTCAGACCCATAAATGACTAAGTCATTTATGGTAAATGGTCAAAAATTCATCATTATCAAATAATAGATTTGAACTAGTCAACTTAGTCTATAAGGTGAGCCAAAAACATAGGGCTAACTACATAACAATGGGCCAATTTAGTACTCTAAGTGGGGCCAACTATGTAGCAGTAGGTTGAATTAATTTATAATGAGGATAAGGCTGATTACATATTAAAAGTTTGACTCACTTTAAAAAATGAGGCTGACTGTGTATGGTAGGGCTGATTTAGTATGAAAAAGGAGGCTGACTATATATGATAGGGTTGATTTATTATGAAAAATGAGGCTTACTATGTATGCTATGGCTTTTTTAGTATGCTAAATCAAGATGACGGTTGATTTAGTATCAAATGGGCCAATATATCTAGAAATAAAAATGTTTGATTTAGTATCATAATTAATATCTAGGACTAATATAGTATTAAATTGGATGATTGTATAGTAAAATTAGGAACATGAGAAATTAAATCAAACCAACTAATTTAAGTAGTTAATTTGTTAAGTTTTAAGAATGTATTTTAAAAATTTATGACATAGATATCTAATAAATATTTTGTCATTTGATATTTTATAGAGACACCCAAGGTATTGGCACCTAATAGATGCATTATGGATTATAGATTTACTAGATCAGTTGAGGGATATAGATAGAGTATGACTAGTCACACTAGGTTTCAGAGGCATCATGGTTATGAGGTGGATCCTACTTAGTATTGATCTCATTATCATGTTCCTTAGAACATGGGAGATATTGACCAACACTTTTAGATGGGTGGTGGATGGGGATACCATTAAGGTGGGTATCACACTAGAGGATGTCCACATATTTTTCAGACTACCTATAAGAGGGACACCAGTGATCACTATAACACTAGAGGATTTAAAGGAGAGATGAGTACTAGCCTAGTGGGTAATGTGCTCAGATAAGATATACCTTGGATTGAGGGTGAGCTTGATTAATGTCTATATTGTGAACATTCTAGACATCTAAAATGATGTGATAATAATTGTGACAACATGAGTTGCGTGTCACAATTTTAATGGAAAGGTACTAGTATATGTGATAGCCTTATGCCCATCAATATTAAAACAAGGAGTACTCTATGATTTTGGGGATATCATCTGGGTATAGCTCATGCACAATATGTATGGGATGTTTTCTAGAGGGTAAAATACCATGGGGCATATTTTTATACTAATTTCCTAGATATATGAGAGGTTCCCCATGTGTTAGACAGCTTGGTTACCCCATGTGGTCGATGATAGGCTACCTTGGGTCATGATATGGAGATAAGACCATATGGCTTGGGCCATGCCCCATGTGCCATATGTATATACTATCATACGAGGAGATATTATGTGGTAGCTATATATGCATATTACTACTATATGGCCTAGTTTGTTGACCATTACTACAGGGTTGACATGGTTGTGGAACATTGGCCATTACACTTCATGGGTAAACCTACATCTAGTGGCATTATTTCTAGGGTAGTTTAGATTCCCATACCAAGTGACCCCTCTATTAGTTCTTACTTATTGGGAAAATCATGCTAGAGAGTTGATGGGGAGAGGTGGAGGAAGAATACCAATAAAGATACACATGATCAGGTCATGACATGCTAGACCATAGATTGGTCAAACATGTTAATAGGTTGTAGTAGGTCCAGTAGGGGGAGATTTCATAGATGTGGATGTAAGACCATAGTAGGCACCATAATAGTAGTAGTAAAAGTGACCACCATATCTACAATATACATGGAGTCATATTTAACAATAGTAGGTGTAGGTGAGAGCTGCAACACAAGAAGACCCAATAGTCACTCCAAAAAAAATTTGTTCATAGAGGCACCTTTAAGGAGAGGATCATGACATGCTTTAGTGGTTACTCATAGTTTTACACTAGTGTATATGTGACCAATAGAGGAGTAACTCAGTGGATGAGCATATGGGGAGACCATACTTAGTGTTTGAGAAGACATAGAGATGGTGGTAGGGGATACCAATACTAGTGAGAAATTTAGTTATTTTGATGTAAGATTTTGATATAGGACACTATTTTCATTTTATTATAGTAGATAGATAGATTTTGAGATATATATGTGATCTAATGTCTATCTAGTTTGGGTTTTTTTATATAATACAATAGAGGAGATTAGATGGGTATTCTTGGTTATGGTTGTGCACTGTGACATTTTGAATGGGGTGTTGGCTCCATACAAACCCACCTCATTAGATGATCTTGTGGTACCATCTAACCTAGCCCAAGTAGTTTGCTTTAGACTAGTGGGGGATACCATGAGGTAGTTATAGGCACATAGGTATGGATTATAGCCATCAGAAAGGGTAGGAGAGGGTGAGGCACATGCTTATTAGGCATTGGCTCAAGAGAGAGAGTGGTGTCCATGGCTACCACTATCTAGGTCATATAGGTTTAGGCTTAGGTAGCTAATATACAAGAATAAATAAAAGGTTTGATATCATAGATTACATCATTATAGTGTAAATCTAGAGGGGATAATTATAGGCATCTATGGGTAGTGTGGTTAGGCCACAAGATAAACAAGATGGATCCTAGCCTTAGAGATGGGGCTATTTTTTATTTTGTATTTTTTTAAAAACACATGATTGTGTGTGTGTGTGTGTGTGTGTGTGTGTGTGTGTGTGTGTGTGTGTACTATTTAGAGGGGATAATTCTAGGCATATATGGGTAGTGTGGCTAGGCCACAAGATAAACAATATGGGGCCTAGCCTTAGAAATGGAGCTATTTTGTATTTTGTATTTTTTTAAAAACACATGATTATATATATATATATATATATATATATAGACAATTGGATTTGATTTCAAGAGTTGTACTTGGTTGTAGATGTTGACACATGGATATATTTCTTTCTAGCACTATGTGATACACATGCATGGTTCAAAATAAAAAGGCATAAAATGACTTAGAAAAGTATAAATAATAAAAAACAAATGTACTACACACTATATAACGATGGGAAATGTGTAATAAAAAGAGATGTATAAAAATAATAAACCAAAAGATGGTAAAAAGGATAACAAATGTTTTTAAACCATGTAAAATATTTCCACCAAGTTAAAACAAATAAAATCACACTACATCACATTAGGAAGTATGAAAATAATGTAATAAAATGGAAGATGCATGAAAATCAAATGGTATAAAAAAAAATAATTTAATTCAATAAATCATACTAAAACACATTGGGAAGTATAAAAGAGAAAACCAAATTGAAAAATAGAATTAAATTGATCACACTAATTCAAGTTAGGAAGTATGAAAAATTTAATAAAATGGTTGTAAGTATACATGCAATCAGAAAATAATAAGACAAAAGTGAAAGATTAATGAAGTAAGCATAAAACATACTATATCAAGATTGGAAGCATTCCAATGATGTGTAACTCGTAATCAATCACTACTTATCTCAAATTTGACAAATGTAATTTTATTATGACTTGGTTATTGAAATATTTTGTAAGGAAGTCCTAGTCCTATCTGTGGTCTTACATTGCAACTCACAAAGGGAACACCAATAAGGTGGAAACAAATATGGGAATGATCTGAAAAGGATGTTGTAATGTGGTAATCTATGAGGAAGGCCTGGTCTTACCCATGGTCTTACAATGTAACTCATAAATAGAAATCCTAGGGGGAATTGTCAATTAACAAACAATATTTATCAAGGGGAAATATTAAATATGTTATAAATGGAAAATGGAATGTAAAAATCATAGCATAGGAGTCTATGAGAATATTGTAGAAACATACGACACACTAAGTACATATGAAAGACACTAAGTGGCTAGTGACTTTCAAAATACAAAGGATACCCATTCACAATAAGTACAAAGTAGTATATAAAAATAAGTGAGATACTAATATCAACTCATGTTGGTTATATTAATAATAGAATTAAAATGGACCTACCTTCCCACAACATGTTCCCCATTCCTTAAGACCTCTTACAAAGTCATCAATCTATTGTGAAGATTGGGTATTTGTGTGAGAAAGTATGTAACATTAAAAGATATTTTTATTCTCCTTTACTAACATACTAACCTACTAGAACCCAATGGACCTAGACTATGTCATGAGGTCAACTATGAAATGTGAGATTTGATTTAGAAAAAGATATGTGCTTGGAATCACATCTTTTAGTGTGATTTGACTTTTGAAATTTGTATGTTTCCTTTTGTATCATTACCTCTTATTTAAATTATTTGGATTTTATATTTTTATTGATTTTAAGATTCTTCATCCATACAAATTTGGAATAACCAACATGAGGGATAAAATTGATACACATGAATGAGCTTTAGACTTTGTCTAAAGGAAGCTAAGTATTGAAAGACATGACTAAAGAAACACTTAGGCTTGCCTATGAACCAATATGTTATTTCAAGTTTCAACCATGTGTATGCTTAGTTTACAAAAATAAATAAGGGAATAAAGGATATCTGAAGTGGATTGGTAAAATATAATTATAATAAGATGACTTTTTTTCTAACTAATCACATAGTAAAGAAGGATTACTAAGGGGAGTAAGGTTTGAATAACCAAATCACAATAATAATTATGTGTTGCAAATAAAAGGTATCAAGAAATAATGAGAAAGATAAAGATACCCATGAAAAAAAAGAACTCTTGAATATAAGAATTTAAAAATCCATAATAGCAAAATGAAATAAATTAAACATATACAACACATAATACTAAATATAAAGATCCATGTAAGATAGATAAGTGAAGCAAAATTTGACACAAAGTGAAATGATATAAGATATAAATAAAATTGGATCACAAGTCCAATATAAAATCATGATGAAGATGAAAGTGAAGGAACACCATGATGTGCTCACAAATATTGATAAATATATCCACAAATATTATCTATAGTTCATCTAATATATCTGTATGAAACTAGACTCTAATTGTAGTAAGAGTCTCATCGATCCTCAAGAAAAGCTGTCAAAAGACCTCTTATCAAATATTATCTATATAAAATGTAGGTATCAATTAATTATCATTATTTTTAGGGCCATCATGTGTATAATACGTAATAAGGGGAATATATTCTATAATAGGAATGATAGATGTGGGACATGGAGATTGCACCACTAGTGGGGAAGGAACCATGGGTGAGGGAGAAGATTCAGGTGGTGTGAGAGCCATATATGAATAAAGAGGATACTAATTATTTTTATGACCTATGTGAGAGGTAAAAATGGGTGTAGGAATGGTCATAAGGTGATCATGAAGATGCCGTTAGAAGATGTAGTAATGATCAGTGTGATAAGTACTACATGAGTACCAAAGACAATATACCTCTCTATATTTGGGAATATACTTAGGTAACAACTTGGAAGGAGCTATAGCCTTATATTTGGGATGAGGAAGGGTAGGGAATAATGTGTCAATTTATTATTTAATATTTTGATAATGGGTGGAAGAATGATTATCTATGTTCTGGAAGCAACATATATGCTTGTTAGTAGATTTTTTGGGTCTACTAATGGAAGGAGTAGAAACAGGAGCTAAGGAAAGCTATTAAAAATATCAGTATCTATTCTAATGACTAAAAAATCTATGAATATCATAGTAAGTTTGATCAACCCATTAGGTGGGAAAGTGATCAAGATATGGTAAAGGAAGAAGGCTGTAACCAAGGAGAGGTAGGGCTGGTGGAGAGACTGGGTTAAGCTTGTCTAAAAGAGAAGTAGAATTAGATATAGGATGAGGATCAACTAAATTTAGATTAGGAGTAGGACCTATATGAGGCTCAACTAAGGGATAAGTAGGATTTTTAAAGGGATTAAGGGAAGTAGCAAGCATCTATGGTTGAATTAGGCTATAAGGATCCAAGTATTTAGCAAAATAATAGGGACTAGACATAGTATGATCCATTACATGCTCCTAAGAGACTCTATAGAAAATTGGGGTGTGTCATGTAAATACTACATATATACCCTATGTACAATAGGAATAATACTATAATTATGAACTATATAATATTTAATACCATAAGATGAATGAAAATACTAAAACAAAGAAGAATGATAATGAAGGATCTTAGCATCTCTATCTTAGACTAGACGTCCTAAAAATGGATCATCTAAGGTATAATCAAGATCATAAATAGGTGTATGAAGTTTGATGGTTTAGGTAGGTATGGTATTTTCATTATAAGTAATGTGATTAATAAATTGCTAAGTCTTGGTTCAGACCATAGATATATTGTTGATGGGTGGCTAATTGGAATGCAGTTTTGGGTGATGAGATGAGGGGATAAATAAAAAGTTTTTATCTTGGTGTTTATTTTATATATTTCATCATCAATAGAGTCTAAGAGGTTAGGTGTTATGTTCTTGATTATTTTGGGGAAACCATGATAACCTTGAGTAGATTTGATTGGAAAATTTAAACATTGAGAGTCCTAGAATGGAACATTCAACAAGGGTTCAAGGGTTGGAATTTTGAATATGCCATATTATTCGAATTGTTCAAAATTACAAGGGTTGGTGTCTCTTTAAATCCTATGGAAAACACCATAATGGGTAGACTTGACACATTGGTAGATAGAAGAGGTGATATTCCTCATGCAATGAGTCCAAGGCCTGTCGAGCAAGATATTATAGAAAGGGGAAAGTTGAATATCATATCCTTCACTCAAATAGTGACCAAAGGGAAGGTAATATGGATCCACACATAACCTAAAGGAGGGATTTGCATTCTATCATAACCTTGACACATGTTTCATGTAGATTTAAGATTGTACTAAGAATATCTAAAAGTTTTAATGAAGTTGAGGGAAGCAACACAAGTACCTAAACCCTCATTATTCAAATCATTCTTGACTTATATATCACAAATTTGAATGATTATAAAGAGTGGAGGATCATCTAAAAATATCAAAATCTCATCTGAGATCATGAAAACAAAAGGGAATTTAAGGGAAAGAGAAGTGTTTATTGTTTTGTCAACATCTATAGACATATTTTTGCATTATTTTAAGATACTAAATTTTGACCCAGATAAGGTAGATTCACATCCTATTAGGGGATGATGAGGTATGTTCATTTAAAATAATAGATGCATCAGGTATTTTTAATGACAAATATAAGTTTGTGTGATTTCAAGAAAGGGTATTTGAGATGGAGATTAGTATGTTCTATGATATGGTCCCATTCATCATAACTCATGAGGGGAATGTTAGATAAAGGTGAGCAATTTTGGATGAGTTCTTAAGAAGGAGGATTATAAGTGAATTCAAACTTGTCTTGATAAGATGTGTTTAGTTTAGATTGGGGACAAGCCAATTAATTATCTTGAGATGATGGGGTAGTTAATTTAGGTTTATCTAGTGAATGGTTTGAATAAGTTTTATTATAAGGTTGAAAAGTGTTGTCGATGGGTGTAGATGTTGGGGGAATTATATAAATAGTGTGAGAGGTGTTATTCAATTAAGGTGTTGGAATTGGTTATTAAAAAGGGATAAGGTCATCTTGCCCCAACTATATTAGGTGAGATGGGGAAAATGTTGGATAACATAGAATTTTTGGGATGTTGGGTGCATGTGTGTAGGATGAGAATCAATAAAGGAAACTACCATTCACATATTAGTTATAGTTTCCATATTCTCTTTTTAAGTTTGGTCAATAAGACTTTTAACATTGTTCGTGGAAAGAGTAGGCCTGTCAACAGTGTCTTGATGCATTATCTTAGTTCAAAGATTTATTTTTATTTTATGTTTTGTGAGATTTAAATGTTATATCATAGGCTTGTTATAATTTATGAATGAGTGAATCATGATCAAAATTTGGACCACGGAGGAAATCCATAGCTAAATTATGTAATTACATATAAGTATTATGAGAGTGACCCCAATTTACATGAAACCAACAAAATTTATTTATATCATACCATGATTTCATAATATAAGTGTGGTCAATCTCTCATGAGATAGGCCTTGGTAAAATATTTTGAATCTTGGTAAATAATAATGTCTTATGAACATTAATGTTGTTTATTTGGGAAAATTGATGATTAGGGGTGTTGTTTAAAGGGAAATCTTTTTTTGTAATAAGGTTGGGAGAAATGGATTGAATATTATGAATGGTATGATATAGATCGGTGACACCATCATTGGTCGCATGACAATTTTTATTTTTGAAGACCATGCAAGTGCCTATGCGAGGTTGGGATGGCTCAAACTAATGCATAAGAAAATATTAGTGTTTGGCTTGGTAGAGGGCCTCTTCTAAAGTTCTTAGAGAGAGTATCCTAGCCTTATATTTCAACTTGAGATAGAGAGCATTAGTGAATAGATGAAAGATATTATCATCTACCATGTTATGCTCACACTGATTAGACAAGGTCCTCCATTATTTGATGAAAGTTTGTGTAGTTTGGGTTTCAAGTTACTTGTAATTAATAAAGTGAGCCAAGGTATTCTTATGGAGGTCGCTAATTTTAAACTCTTGTACAAGGGAATTAATTAGATTTTATAAGATAGTTATAGAGTTGGATTTGAGTTTATTATACCAATATAAATCATATATATAAAGATTCTTCACTAATATCTTGGTATTAAAAAAAGTGTTTAATTTGACCCAATCTTTTTAGATATTACCAAATATTTTTAAATGTAAGGTACAATCAGATAACCCATTATAACTAATGATAGGTGTGATAACTCCTATGTCTATATTATCAACTTGAGGTGTAATAGGTTAATTTTGAAGATGTTTAATCATTTTGTCAATAATGGATGGTTGGGTAATGAGGTTACCATGGGAATCCCTGAGGAAGGTAGGGGCATTTTGATTTTGCACTCCCCATGGAACTTGTTGAGGTTGATTATGAAGGTGAACAAGGTGATTATTAATTTTCATCATTTGATTGGAATTAATATCTTTAAAATTATTCATTTGATTAAGAGTTTTCAATAGGCATTGATGGGTTTGGATGGTATTGTGATTAGTTTATGCAACATGCAAAACATTAACATTTGTATTAGTGTCTTGGGTTGCACTATTAGTAGTGGAATACATGACACTAACGGATTGAGAGGAATTGGTAGAAAAGGAGGCAATAGTATCATGATTATAATGTGTAGAGAAAAATGAACTAGCAAAAATATTAGCATTATAAGAAAAAGAATCACTAGTGGCAGGATTAGCATTTGTAGCAAACAATGCACTAGTGGAGTGATTGAGAAGGAGGATTATTGGAAAAGGCCCACTAGATGTTAAACTTTCCCTGTTACTAGAGATGCTTGGCATGGAGTTTGAATAAATCAAAGAAGAAGAGGTCATAATATGAGAATGAGTCAAAATAGAAGGGAGAGGTTGAGAAGCAAAGAAGGCATCTCCCCCAAATCATTGGGAAAATGTTGGGGAAGGTGAATGGGGTTATTTTGGTTGATCAATTATCATGAGATTATAAATAGTTGAAGTGTCTTTTCCCCTAAGTTGAGGAAATTCATTAATGAAAAAAAAAATTAAGAATATACTCTAATTTTGGATGATCTTCTAAGTATAAAATAGGGTTATTAAATAAAGAGGTATGAGGAGGAGTCCCATAATTAGTAGTGCAAGTGGTGATATACAAATTGATTTCATTTAAGGTGGAATACATAAGCTATTGATGTGGAAACCTATTGGAATTGGTGAATCTCATCATATTTATTAAGTTCAAATCTATGTTGTCTTCAAACATGAAGTTCATGATGAAAGAATGAATCTAAAAGTAATGATGCAAAAATAAAATAAGAAATAGGATACATAGTCAAACCGGTTGAATGTGTTTTTTAACCCAAGGAACATAACAAAAAGATAAGGATACACAATTATGCATGTTGACTATGTATTATAGGTAGGAAGGCTAAATAGTTTAATAAGGACACACAATTGTGTATATAGACTATGTACTATTAAATAGAGAATTGAATTGTGTATTACAAGTAGGAAGGGTAAATAGACTATAATAGACTATATCGACTAATACAATAGTGTTCTAAAATAGGGGAAATTTTTGGAAGATAATTTGAATCAAAAAGAGATCAAACACACAAGAAATTGGATACATGTGACTATTCCAATTAGAACACACATCACAAACCTTGTACTAACACTAGATAATATAAGTTTTGCAATACAACACATAATGGCTAAAGATTATGTAGTAACTAAACATTAAATGCTAACTAGTTGGTCATCATAAGTGTTATTAAGTTATAATAAAGTTTTAATTTTAATATGATAGGGAATTTGACTGAAATAAGGAAATGAAAAGTAATATAAGGTTGGTTTTAGGAAGTTTGGGCTAAAAGGGATCTATATTGGAGATCGTACTAGCTTGGTATTAGGGCATACCTGCTCACTTCATAATACCATAAGAATAATGGTGTCAGGTGATTTGAAAATATATACCATAAACCATGTTTTTATAATTGGACAAAAAACCAAGTTGACTTCCCCTTTGGTGATGAAATCCAAGTAGGTAAGCCTTTGGAAGATAAATGTTTAATGTTTTATTAATTTAACTAGAGTAAAATGTTTAGGTAGGCCTTGTGAAAAAGAGTAAAATAGTGTAACTAAAATGGTAATTTTAAAAACTGCCTATTTAAGCTATGTGAGTTACTCTAAACATGCAAAAATTTAAAAGGAAATATGAATTGATTATTAACAAATAGATGTTAATTCTTCAATTGAGAATAGTATAGAGTTAGTTTAGGCAATACTATATGCAAATAGTATAGAATAGAGTCGACTGGGTCATTACTATTTTGTAGAATAAAGGTCTATAAAAACACAATCAAACATGTCAACTATGTATTTTAGATAGAAGATAGAATATAAAAATGAGTCGACCAGGTTGACCCAGTTAGCTATAGGGTTGTATTTTCATAGACTATAAACTTTTAAAAAATAGTATTGAAGGAATAATTGAAATGATAGAGAGAGAAAATAAAGTAACCTTGGTGGGATTGAATACATTTTGGATTACCAAATTTTATGTTGTGATGCTCAAATGCTTCTTCCAATTTCTACCAACTAGGTCAACTGGTTTGACCAAGTTTGTAAAACCCTATATGCTAAAAAAGAGATAATGAACAAAGATGACATATTTGACTGTGTTTTTAGACATGCTTGTTGATAGAAGAAAATATAGGATAGAGTTGACATTTTTGACTATATACATGAATATGTAACTGAATAAGAATAATACGTTGAACTAATCAATCCAGTAACCTATAATTGGTGAAGACCTACATAGATAGAACAAAGTCATTTTGAAGCAAAAGTGTATTAAACCTATGCACAAAAAGTTAAAAATATATAAAATGGTTCGATATAGTACTTAAAATATATAAATATAATATATGATGACAAAAATGATGGAGTGAAATAAAACCTACAAAGGTTATATTCATGTCGGGTTTACCAAAATATATGCAAAGAGAAATGCATTTGATCTTCTAAATCAATCCTAGCTTAGAGAATATAAATACTACTTACACTTCTAATTATTGATGAATTATATATTCGAGGACATGACCATAACAGATCCACTAGACATAGCCAAGGTATCTCTTACTATAATAATGTCACTAGGAAGGGTTTCAAAGCCTCCAATCAATCAAAACTATGTAATAACCCTAATTAGGTCCTATGCTTTCATATTCACAAAATTTAATGATAAATAAAGCAAAATATTATCTAGTGATCACCAAATATTGTGGTACAAAGTGGGGGTAATAAACATAAAAATTAAACATGCATAGATGATATATACTCATGTTAATGTATAAAATATCCTAATTCATGTAAAAGAAGTAAAAATGAAAATATATCTACTCTTACAAAGGAGGAACAAACTTAGGAATACTTACATTTGAAGATGAATCCACCGAGCCTCAATCTCTCCCTTGGCCAAGGTGCTTCACAAGAGGTTCTTGTGGAATGTAAGGATAAAAAATACATGTTATATTTAAGCTATACAACCTATCTATGCATCCAAAATACTTCTCCACAAGACAAGATTCATATATCCAAAGAAAGTATTGAAACCCTAAGCTATGATCCTCAAGTACAATGGTGGATAAGCAAATGCTCAATATAATTTTTTTCTTCTTCTCTCCTTTAATAAATGAAAAAATGGATGTATATATATATATATATATATATATATATATATATATATATATATATATATATATATATGAATCTAACCTTAAACCTTTATGAAATTTTATCTAATAGGGTCAGCCTAATCAACTCTTTATTGTTATTGACAAAATCAAATTAGGTCTTGGTCTAGGTCAACCAGGCAATGACCTAGATCCTAAATGAGTTTTTTCAATTAGAATGCAAGGTTGATGGGGTTCACAGTGTATTGTAAACTATTGGAAAGGATTTTTAGGCTAGGGAAGGGCTAATGAAGGTATAAAATTAATAGAGGGTGAAAAAGAGGATGCAAAGCTTATGGGAGTGTTTTTAGGAGATAGTTGTGTAGATAGCAAGTGGTAATAAATGGACAATAATCTTACTAAACACCTATGGTCTACACACCCCTTTCTTATTGCATACCTTAAGGCATGCACTTATAAATATTAAGACTCGATGGGTTCTTTCAAGAGAGAACACACCGGAAATTGATAAAGTTTGAAAATATTGTGTATACACATTCTATAACTAATTTGTTTCAATTTTATCTATTTTATGAACAAAATAGTATGCTTGATTAACTATGGATTACCTTATTTATACCATTACTTTCCATTTATATAATTTCCTTGGTTTATTTTTTAAAAAAATATTATCACTCATTTTTTGGACAACTATGTTTATTTCTAATTTTTTTGTTGTACCCCTTTTTTTGGACAATTGTGTCCATTTTCTACAAAAATCATTATTTTACTTCCATTTTTTGGGAAATTGTGTTCATTTTTTTTTCAATATTCTTTTTTCATTGTTGAGTGAGGTTAGATTGTTACTTCTCACTCACCAATGTTGTTTTCCCTTTTCATGAACTTTTTTCATTGATGATTGAGTAAGGATTGTTATTGCTCACTCATCAATGTTGTTTTACCATTTATTTATCATCTTTAATTATGTATAGTTACTACTTTTACATTCATGTTTTATTAACTTTTTTACTTATACCCTTAGTTTAACTTGGTTTGTTTACCTTATTAAATGTTAATTGTTTGATTTTTTTGGGTCATTTAGTAGCCTTGGCCTTTTAGTTACTTGATATAATCTAAAACATTAGCTTGGTCATTTAGTATTAACCTATAATTTATCACCCCAAATTACCAAATTTCCATGTATATCATGTATGTACTATTTCATTTATATTGGATTTCCTACATTTTTTTGTTTTTTCTCTTAGTTTTATATCTATGGGTTTGTCTAAAGCACTCTCTAGCCCTCGATGATCAAAAATACAAACATAGTAGACAAACATATAGAGATAAAGGTAATTAAAGTTATGAATACATTACTTTTATTTAATTTATTTAATTTTAGTCATTTCCTTTTAGTTATTTTATGCTTTAAAATATTACAATTTATTTATCTTCATCATTGTGTTTTGTTATGTTCTTTTATCAAAGCACCATCCCATGTTGCACCTAATTGACATATGATGAACACCAATTGGGGCATATGTATACACATAATATTTTAAAAATTTATCAATTCCTTATGATTTTTATATTTTAAAAATACATCATGTCTCAATCCCTCTAAGTGCATGCCTTAAAGGGTGCACCAATAATGCGGTGGGATCACCATTGGTGTTTCACAAGATTATTTTCCCCTATATAAACACTTCTCATCTACACAACCATATCTTATACAATTCCATAATCTTTGACACCTCCCTTACACACTCCTCCAAGAAATTCACCACCTTATTTATCCCTTACCTAAGCCAAAAACCATTTTTGACATTTATTGAATAATTTTGGCCTAGGTCGACCTTGTATTCAAGTTAGTATTAGCATGTTACAGGTCTAGGTCAACTTTGAATGACTAGAATAGGACCTAAATTTATTTTATCAATTAGTGATATAATTTAAATTGGGTTGACCTATCAATTAGACTTTAACAAGGTTTAGGGTTAGATTTGGTTATATATACACATTTATTTCACCATTTCTTAGAGAGAGACAAGAGTTAATTATTCATTTACACTTATTTACAATATGCTCTTCCACCATTCTACTTGAGGATTTATTTGCTTAGGGTTTACACTTGGATGGTAGAAATTTGTCTTGCAAAATATTGAGATTCATTAGAAGGTCCTTAGATATAGTCCATTGTCCATCCTTAGATTATTCAAAATACACAAAAACCTCTTGTGAATAACCTTTGGCTGAGGGAAAGATTGAGTCTCGATGGGTTCATATTCAAGGTAAGTATCTCTAACTTTACTCTATTTTATTATATAGAAGTATCATAAGTAATGGATTTTGAATATATTTATCTCTTCATGCATTAGGGTTATATCTATACATAGCTTAATTATAATTATTCTATGCATGTTTACTACCCCCATTTTGTGCCTTAAGATTTAGTGAGCATTAGGTTATATTTTACTTTACTTTGCATATACTTTATGGATATAGAAACCATAAGAACTAGATAGGCTTATTTCATGGTGTTTCTTGACTAGAGGCTTTGGAACTCTCTTTAGTGATATTATTGTCCCTTGGTTAGGTTTAGAGGATCCATCTTGGCTATAACCTTGAATGTCTAAATGTATCAACAAACATAAGTGTAAGTATGATTTATCTTCTCCAATCCAGGATTGATTTGTAGATTAGTTGTATTTCCCATTGTATACATAGTCCACCCTCAAGTTTTCATAGCTTTGATGACCAGATGATCCATAAAATCTAAGCTCATGTCTTTTTGGCATCTCTACCAATGCATCCTATGTTCAAAATGTAATTTCACATCATTTCTCCATGTTTTTTTGATGTTTGGTTGGGGATTCATGTATTTTTACTATTTTATCATAATGAGGTAAAATTTCACCACATGGTATCATCTTGTTCACCCAGAGCTCTAATGTTTTGGTGGAATGCACTAACCATCCTAAGGTTATGGAGTAGTGGGATGTTTCCACATGGCAACATCCCACTCACTTCCTTGTCTAGGGTTCTTGGATTTGTATGGACCTTTATAGGCTAGTAGGTTGTTAGGATCATATCATATAGTAGTATCCTATTAACCTACTTACCTAGAGGCTATTTATTGGTAAAAATGTGATCATATCAATGTGTTAACAAGATCATGACACTTTTCAACATCTTGCTAATTTTTCACTTGAAAGAAGTGCTAATTGTTTGAGTCCCATGGAATAGTGTAAATATTTGATGTGGATCTAGGATAAATTCAATAAATAAACTAAGTGTCAAAAGACCTTTTGAATGGGTTAGAGATAATAGGAGCTACAAAAGACTACCTTGTGGTGCCATGATCAACTTAGGCATCTATGAACATGAAATGAAAAACATAGTCAATGCTTTTAATTTCAAAATCCAATGGTTAAGAAAGTAGAATTTAACAAGAACAAGTTATTTTTTAAGATGCAATCATTAAGTTTTTGAAATGAAAACAAAAAGGCACATAAACATAGAAAAGGAAAGGCATTTTCAAAGAACTCAAAGACACATTACAAGTAGATTTAGACCATTTTTATGAAATACACTAAGGTAAAAAAATAACATAAGATAATTTAGCCAATTTAAATAAATTTGAAGTAGAAATGGATTGAAAATGGGGAAAGTTAGTAGAATAAAGCAACCCTTTGAACAAATTTAACAAAATATTAAGCCTATTTTTTGAAAGTGACTAAGTTAAATTTTGAAACATGCATAAAACTTAGCCAATTCATCTTGAATCAAAGTATAAATGGCTTGGCTTGCCAATAGGTAAACTATAAAAGACTCTATAGAAGTTATACCTAAAAGTACTTGTTAGATTCACTTTAGATACTATTACCTTTTGAGTCACCCTTATTCAATTTTTCATGAATTTTGCCATAAAAGAAGTTCACCCACTTATGGCCTTTTATGTGTGAATTTTTAAAAGAATTGAACCTTTGAATTTAAACCTTTCGCAGAGTTCAAGAGTTCAATAAGTTCAACAGTTCAATAGGTTCAACGGTTCAATATTTCTCAAAGTGAACTATTTGTCCCTTTGTGTATTTCAATTATGAATATGAACCTTTCGGTTGAACTTGAACCCTTTTTCAGAGTTCAAAATTTTTACGATTCAAAAGTTTAATATTCAATGTTTTTTAAAGAGTCATGTTCACTCAGTTCCCTTGTATAAATTAATGTATCATTGAATCTACCATTTGAACCTACCATTTGAATGTAACATTTGAACCTACATAGTGGAGTTCAAAATTTTAACGGTTCAATGTTTCAAAGTATGAAGTTTCTGGAAAGATCATATGACTATTGGTCAGTCTGTGTAGTTCATCTCATATTATTGAACCCCAAAGTTGAACCACATTTTTAAAAGTTCAATGGTTCAATGGTTTAATGACTATACTCTCATCTCACCTTGAGGCTTTCTCTAAGTTAAAATTAGCAAGAGATTTAGAGGAGAATATATCCAAAACTCATTATAAAGTGGAAAATTTTGAATTTTCATGAGGTTACAGATAATCATTACTCATAAAAATCATGTGTAAAAAAATGTTTGCCATTAATGCATATGTCAGAATGCATGTCTTATAAAGTATGTTTATCACATATTATTTTAGTTTAATCATTTGATTTGGTTAATATTTGTATCAAAAGAGAACAATTCAAATTTAGAAAATGAGCATACTAGGCAATATAAAGGAGAACAACACATGTGGTATAAGATATTTGATTACTTGAATTCACAGTTATTTTAGATAAATTTAAAGGTGAGTTTTAGTCTTACTATAAGTTGTTTCCTTTACTTGATTGGAAAGAAGGATCCTTTTGAGTTTACGACATTATTTAAGGAGTTTAAAATAGTTTATTTTCATTATATCCTCCAACCTGTAACCATGAAATCTACATGTCTCAATTATGAGCATCGTCCTGGTCTCATATGTTCTCCTCCTAAAATTGGGGACACTTCTCTATTCCAATATGACTTGGAAGATTTTAAGTAAAGGGCTCGAAATCATGTGTCAAATCTGATGATGTAGAGAGTAGAAAGTGGCTTGGTTGAAGCTGTGGCCTTTCTCATGGCTGTCCAATGCCCTGAATTAGTCCTTGAATGCATGAATAGATATGAAACTCAAAACATGTGCATCAGGACTATAGATGGAAATGGTTTATTACATATCAATAGACAAACCCTAATGTTTATAATGAGAATTCCTCCCAAGGAACCATACTCTAACCTCAATATTAATTCTTCATATGGTTATTTTTCATTAAAAAAAGCTATTTATAAGATCATGATTGCTAGGAATTAGCTTTTAAAATTCCAAAAAAGGGGTTCAAGGCTGCCTAGACCATTAACAATAAATCATATGATTCTAGAAGTACAAGATATTATAATATTACTAAATAGACTAAAAGGCAATGGTCATGCATATTATTGGGAAGACTAGATGTACTTATTCATACAAGTGATCCTCCAAGGAGAGAAATATTTAGATTGGGTAGAAATTATAGTAGAATGTTTGCATCTAGGTTTAAATAATTGTTTGGGAAATAAAGAGTTTTATATGTCTTCATACCTCTTATATTGCATGGCATCTACAAAATAATGGGTAGGATTACCACATGCACCCTTGGCTGAAGACAATAAAATTTATGACTATTACTCACAGTTGTAAATGAATAACTACTATGAGGATTACAGGAGAGTCAATGATGTTTTTACTAGGAGAATGATGATTAAATTGTCAAAAAACATCAATAAAAAGTTGTATGATGAAGATATGCAACTAATCAACATTTATGGTAGTTTCTTCACTCGATTTTCCAAGTTCACTTATATGAGAGTTGGGGGTTTTGACGGTGAAACTTTAAGGTTACCTAAGTATGTTTTTGACTAGTTTGTGTTAAATAGAAGTCTACAAACAATTAACACATGTAGATGAAAAAATTCCCAACAAAAAAGAAACCTGGTATATCTTTTCCTATTAAACTTGGACATTATTCATGTAAGTCAACTTTTGATGCTTTGAATTTAGAATTGGATCTTAAGAAATTCAATTTTCAATGCTTCATAGCTAGATCACAATCTGATAGCAAAGGTTTTACTAGAGATAACTTGGATCTTGGGGTAGGTTTTTCACATATCCCTCAATTAGATGATTATTGGGAGGATTGTTAGGATGAATTAGAAGTTAGAATAAGGTTGTGGTCCAGGTTACCCTTAGGGAAAATTATTACCCTCAATTTAAATATGGACATTTCTAGAATTTTTGACAATGATGAACAGGTGATTGATCCACAATTTGAGCAAATAAAATAATCATCTATTCCAAAAATTGACTGGGAGAAAAATGAAGAAGATAGAATTGAGGTTAAGACCCTCCCAATGATAAGGAGAACTAAGAAATTGCTGAGAGAGAAAAAATTGAGGGGACCTCAAAACATAGCTTCCCAAAAATGTACATAAATAATTGAATCACCATTCCCAATAAGCTCCTCTAATCAGCTTATTTCTATTTGTGATGTAGGTACTTCCAGAGCAAAAATTGGAAGGGATCCTTCATCAAAGAATTTGAGAGGGCCCTTATAACTAATCTGTCTCCTCATGCCACTAGATGAAGGACCCAAAGCAAGAAAAAGAGTTATATTTATAAAAAAATAATTATGGATTTGAATTCTTAAGAAGATTTAGGAGACGCCAAAGGTGATAAAGAATCTGGTTCTTCAATGGTAGAATATGTTAGTGTAGATCAACAGACAGTGATTCCTTCTGATTTTGCTAAACTAATGATTATTTCAAATGTACTTTTTGATCAACTAAATCCTCATAAAGAAGCCTCAGCCTCTGCACCCAAGTGGCTAGAAGATCAATCAACAACAAAATGAAAGTAGTACCATTTTCTTTGCCTTTGGAGGATATAGTGAGTAAATTTTTATTTAAAACTCCTAAATCCAAAAAGTTAAAAACAACATCCATGGTAGATGTGAACCTTACTATAGGGAATTAGAATGTAGAAATACCCAGATCAAGAACTAATGAAGAAGTTTAAGATCTTACAATTTAGGATTTTACAATTGAAAAGGTGGATCTTGGGACTGCATCACGTGCCACAGATGTGCATCACCTTGAAGTATCCACCAAAAGGATAGTCAGTAGAACTTGGAAGGATGAAAAAGTTAAAAGAGAATTAAAATAGACTATGTAGTCAATGGCAGAGTTCATTGATGCCATTCATAGTTTAGATCCACAACTAATCACCCAGCTACCCCTATCTTTTGATCCAAAATCACTTATCAATAACAAGATGCTGGACCAGATACACATAGGCAAAATGGTTACCAGGGTATTTGATAATTGGTTAGATAGAATCATTCAGAAAGGTATGGAATTCATCCATAAATTGAAGAATGTATATGATCTAACCATAATTACTATTTAAGATTTAAAGACTCAAAACACTTTGTGGATAAAAGATGAAGGAAAATGGATGGGCATGATGAAACAGATTGATGAAGTACAAAAGTATGGAATAATAAAGTTTTTGTTAGAGAAGAACTTGACAAGTCTAGATGAAGATGTATTATATGTAACTAAGAAAAATATTGAATGGAAAAATTCAATATCCTGATAAGGATGAATAGAAATCACAAAAATGATCAAGGAAATAACTAAATTCATTGAGTCATTACAACATGATCTATAGAGTATTGATATCAAATACATAAAAGATGATGTAAAACTAGAAAAAGACATCAATATTATGATTCAATCCTTTAGGGAAAGGATCAACATCATTAAAGGAAGTGACAATTTATCAACTGAAGATTTTTCTTAGATTTCAAAGGTAGATTCACTTCTTTGTCTCCTTATTGAAACTCTCCTAGAGCACATAGAAAAGATGGGGAAGATTTAGAGGGAAGAAAACATCTGAAAATCAAGGATAAAACACATTAGCATTCTCAATCTTATGAAAATTCAAGAATTTGTTATAGCATTTCAAGAGTGGAAATCTCAATGTGTCTACCCAACCAAACACAACAAATTTGGAGAACCTAGTCCATCACCTTAGCAATGATTTTACTTACATACTTTCTTTTATTCAATTATTTAGTTGCTTTTCTATTCAAAACTTGATCTTTATTGAATTTGTAAAAACTAAATCCCGTATGGGTTAGAGTTACTTTAAATCTGGTATAGTTTGATAGGTGGATTAGTTATATATATTATAAAAGAGGAGCATAGAAAAAAAATGAAAGGAGTTAGAAAATTTCAAAACTGGATCACTATTGTTGACAATATATGTGATGTTTGTCTAAAACATTTTTCATCTATGAATGAAAATGATAATTAATTGATGAATACTTAGATAAGTGTGTTTGAGTATTTGAAATTAGGTTTTCTATGTGAAATCTTCTTTTATACAATAATTACTCTTCCATTAGACAATTCATTATATGTGTTTTATCCTTTTACTGGTTCAGCTATATATATGTTTATCTATTTAATAATTATTGAAAATAGAATATGTGTATTCTATTATTTATTGCTATTATAAAATCTTGCATTTATAACATGATGAGGTGTGGATGTTAATTTACCTTTAAAACACTTTTTGGTTAAAAGTATATCTGAATATTCAAATTCATTGAAAATCTTAAAGAAAGCTATACCTTAATTCAGAGGGGAACTAGTCTTAAAAGTTCACCCATTAGTTGTTTAACTTATTTTTTATTAAAAGAAAAAGGGTATGGAGTTAAAATAAAACATTTTTAGATAAGGACAAATCTATTAGCCAACTATTTTTAGTGACTCTGCTAAGGAATCAAAATTGAAATCTTTACCAGAAAGATTAGTCGTCTTAATATGAAACAACAATGGTGCTTCCACATGAAAATATAATTCTTTTTTTACAACTTAATCTTGGTTTTCAAGATGAACAGGAAGATATAATGAGTCAGTTAAATACTTTTTCTTGGCATTCTCATCAAAATATTGATGATTATAGGATAACAAGTAGAATTTTAGAAAAAGAAGAAGAATTGGCTAATAATATGAGATTGCTATTACTCAAGAAAAGAAGGAGGCAAGAAAAAAATGTAGTAAGGAATTAAACCCCCTAAAGTACAAAGTTAATAATTATAATATCATAAGCTAGATTTTAGAAGATACACAAGGTCTTTGAAGAGAGAAGGAATTGAGGATTCTACTTTTCAAACATTACAAAACTTAAATTTTCCTTATATTCCTACCCACATTAGAAAATCTAGAATTAGATTTCATATACCTCCTAAACCCTCTACATCCTCTATCTGTCAAGCCTTAACTCTCTCTGGTACTATCTTTCCTTCTACCATAAGTTTTCTTCTAATGACTCAACCTTGGGGCATAGCCATAGGACCTCTAAATTTAGGGGCTGACCTGAATCCTTTGCCTAAAAATACAAGGGAAAATTTAACCAAATTTAATGGAGATGGAAGAAAATCACCAGAAAAACATCGGAGTGCCTTTGCAGTAGCATGTGTTGTGTTAAGCATGTAACATCAAGATGTAGCCATAAGGATTTTTGTGCAAACTCTAATTGATATTGTAGCACAATAGTTTTATCATCTAACTAATTCCTCAATAACAAATTGGAATGATATGAAAACTACATTTGAAAATAGGTTTAAAAGTGTAGAAGATGAAAATTCCCTTCTTGCTCAATTGGCTCAGCTTAATAAAGAGATACATGAATCCATGAGGGAATTTATAGTCAAATTTAATAGAATTGCACACAAGATTCCTACTTTTAAAAGACTGACTATTGAGAATCAGAAATGTTTCTTTATTAATTCTATGCCTCTTGATATAAGTTTTCATCTCAGAAGAGGTGCGATTGTCGATTTAATAGACTCATAATCATTGGAAATTGAGTTAGAGGATGATCTTATTATGGCCAAAAAATGGAAGAAAGAAGTCCAAGTACCTAATTCTTATCCCTCATCCTCTACGGATCCTATGGTTCAAAGGCTAGTCAATGATATGATTGATCTTAAGAGATAATTACCAAAGACTAGTACTTCATTCTAACAACTATATCAGGCTATGGGTAGGAGAAATCAACAAGAAAATGCTGGTAATACATTACCACTTGCATCAACACAACCAAGATTGACTATTGAAGCTCCTCCTAGAAGAAATAACATGTGTGTCTTTCATTTGACTACTGATCATGATGGATATTCTTGTCCAGAGATGCTTAGATATACTCAAATGACTACTACTCAAGATGTCTTATGGGATATTATTGAAGAAGAAAGGAGATTTGAAAGACCTGATGACTCTAAAACACAATTCCTAGAATATGATTCAGATTCAAAAAGAGGAGGTGAAATATTGGTTACTCTTGAAGATCCTTCATGTGTTGTACTTAATAGAAGTCAAAAGAATCCAAAGTTTTCTAATGCTCAAGAAGTACCCATTAAAGGTAAGGAAACTTTTACTAAAACTTTTGATGTTAAGACATAAGATAGTAAATTATTACATAGAAATGATTATGAGACTTCTTTTGATATTTTAGGATTTTTTAATTCTACAAAAATGCAAATATCCCCCACTGAATACCTCAAGTTGAACCCCAAAGAACTTGATAAATTAGTTAAATATGTCAAAAATGGTCCTACACAAGTTGAACCTAAAAGTCAATTAAACATTAACACTGAGTCTCCCATTGCCCAATTATTTACTTCTCCACTTGAATCACCCACTCATACTTCTAGAATGAATCTCAATTCATCTGATGATACTCGTTATATGGCTGATATGAAACCCAACCCATTTTACATTTCTTTGTTCATAAATGGTCATAAACTTAGTAATTGTATCATAGACTTTGGTGCTTCTGATAATATAATGCCTTCTTTTGTAGCCAAAGCCTTAAGATTATCCCTTACAAAAAAATTTGGTAGATGTTATTCCATGGATGGAAAATAGATTTCTTTGCTTGGAAAAATTAAAGATGCACAAGTTGCTCTTGTAGCCTATCCTGATCAAAAGGTGAAGTTGATTATTTTAGTGGTGGAAATTCCTACTAGTTATGGGATGTCATTGAGTAGGACGTTTTTCAAAGATTTGGGAGGTTAGATTAAATTGGATTGGTCAAAAGGTACAATTCTAGTGAGAAATTAGAAAGTTAAGCTAGAACCTAAACCTAAATGTAAGTTTACAGTATATCCTTTTGATGATCCAAAGTCTCAAATTCTATTTGAAGAATGTGAATTTGGTAATTATTTTCTCTCCTTTAAATATTTTAAGAAAGAATATATCCCAAAGTCTCTTCATTTAGATGATTTATGGACCATGGAATTTGATGGTAGTTGTGCTACCACTGGTTCAAGAGTAGGAGTTGTGTTGATCTCCCCTAAAGGTGAAACTTTTCCTTACTCTTTCAAGCTAGAATTTAAAAACACTAATAATACTATAGAATATGAAGCTTTATTGCTTGGGTTAAATGAAGCTAAAGGAAAGGGTATAAAAATACTCAAGGTAAAAGGAGATGTTAAATTAATTGTCAAACAAGTGAGATGCATTTTCTCAGTTAAAAATGACAGATTAAGACATTACAAAAACAAAGTTTGGGATGAGATAAAATGTTTTGATGCCTTTTCTATTGAATCAATTCCTAGAGACTAGAACACTGGGGTAGATTCTCTAGCAGTATTAGCTTCACTTCTTCTCCCACACCCTAATTTCAAAAGGGATTCATATATATTAGAACTAGGCTATCATCCTAATATCCCAGATAATGCTAAAAATTGGCAAGTTTTTGAGAATAATAAACAGATCAAATTTTTTTGGAGAATGTTGATATGTTTTTGGGGACTTATTTGGAAGGTTCTAAAATAGAATGCAAATAATTTAGTCATAATCTAGGGATCAATTCAAAATATGATGTAATTCAATTAAAAATAAACAAAATCCCTAAAGGATTGGTCTCTCTAGAGCATTTGTTCACTAGACAAGATGAATATACTAAAGGCAAACTTGTCCAGAATCCTAACAAAATGGAAGACTATGAGAAAATCAATATTAGAAGTGAGACTAACCCTAAATGGATCTCCATTGGTAGGTATTATTCACCAAAGGAAAAAAATGAATTAATTAATCTATTGATTAAGTATAATGATGTCTTTGTTTGGTGCTATGATGACCTTAAAGATTTTAGACATGGACAGTTTCATCATCATATTCCTTTAAAAGAAAATACAACTCCTTTTAGGTAGAAGCTAAGAAATTATAACCCAAAAGTTGTTGAAGCTATCTTTAAAGAGATTGACAAGATGTTGAAGGGTAGGATTACTTATCCAATTCATCACTCCACCTAGGTGGCGAACATTACTCCAGTACACAAAAATAATAGGGAAATAAGAATCTGTGTTGACTTTAGGAATTTGAATCAAGCCAGTTTAAAAGATAATTATCCCTTGCCTATGATGGATCAAATCTTGTAAACTATTGTTGGGTCAGGAATTATGTCCATGTTAGATGGGTTCTCAGGTTATAATTAGATAAGTTTAGCTATAGCTAACCAACATAAAATTGATTTCACTACACCTCAAGGAACTTTTGCTTATAATTGTATGCCTTTTAGTTTGATTAATGCTAGTGTAACTTTTTAATGGGTGATGGATTCATCCTTTAAAGATTTGAAATATAAAATTATTGTCATTTATCTTGATGATTTGACTAGTTTCTCTAGAAAAAGAGATCATATGAAAGATCTGGAGATCGTCTTACAAAGATGCCTGAGTCATGGGATATCTCTTAATCTTAAGAAGTAATTTTTCTATGTTACAGAAGGAAAGTTATTAGGACACCTAGTTTCAAAAAGTGGAATCAAAATTGACCCATAAAGAGTTAGAGCAATACAAAAACTAAGCCTTCCTTCTAATAGGACTAGAGTTAAGTCTTTCTTTGGTCAAATTAATTTTCTCAGAAGGTTCATTCTTAATTTTGTTGAGATTACAAAATATATTGTAGGAATGATGAGTGAAAAATAAGTATTCAGATGGAATGAAGCTGCTGAAAAAATATTTGATGATATTAAAGAGGTGATTGCACAAACACCTACTTTGGTAAATCCCAATTTCCAAAAAGATTTTGTTATTTACTATTATGCTTTGGAACATACCATGTCTGGTATCTTGTTATAGAAAAATGAAGGGAATGTAGAAGCCCCAATAGCCTTTATGAGTGTTTCTCTCAAGAAGCATGAACTTAAATATTCTTTGGCTGAGAAACAAGCTTTTGCTATAGTAAAGGCTATTAAACAATTCAGATATTATATACTTAATTCTCATTCAGTTATATTTGTTCCTAGTTTGACTATGAAAAGCATTCTAACTTAGCAAGATGTTGGGATGAATAATAGAGCAACATGGGTTGCTAAAATTCAAGAATACAACCTGGAGATTAAGCCAACCAAATTAGTTAGAGGTCAAGGTTTATGAAAATTGATATCCATAAGAAAAGAAGAAAAAGAACTTCCTACTATCCTATTGGTGAGCTTAAAATATCCATGGTTCCTAAACATGACACACTATCTTACTTATGGAGACTATCCCAATCATTTATCCTTAAAGGAGAAAAGAAATTTGAAGTTAAAATCAGGAAAATATGTGATTTGGGGTGATGTCCTATACAAAAAGGGATTATATGGAACCTTTTTGAGGTGTGTAGATAAGGAACAAAAATCTATGTTATTAGAAGTTTTTCATAATGAAGCATGTAGTGGACATTTCTCTTCTTCAATCACAGCCTTCAAAATCCTTGTAAATTGTTCTTATTGGCCAGGTATGTTTAAAGATGCATATAAATGGGTAGTTAACTATGAAAAATGAAAATTTTTTTAGGAAGACCACAACTTATAACATTACCTCTGACACATGTCATTATTGAAAAACCTTTCAAACAATGGGGATTAGACTTCATTGGGCCTCTTTCACCTCCATCAAGTGCTGGTCATACACACATTTTAATAGTAACTGATTATTTTATGAAATGGGTTGAAACAATCCCTATGAAGAGAACCACTTCAGAAGTGGTATGTAATTTTCTCAAAGAAAATATACTGGTACGTTTTAGTGTTCCTTAAAATATTGTGGCAAATAACACTACTAGTTTTTCTTCAATGGAACTTAATTCATTCTACTATAAACATAATATATCTCTTTCTCACTCATCATATTATTACCCTCAAGGGAATGGACAAGCAGAGTCTAGTAATAAAAATTTTATATCCATCATGAAGAAATTGGTGAGTGATAACCCCAAAGATTGGCATAAGAAACTATACGAAGCACTTTGGGCTAAATGGGTAACCCTAAAAAGAGCAATAAGAATGGCACCATTTGAGTTGATTTATGGGATAGGAGTACAGTTATCATTACCTCTACAATTATCTACAACTAAATTACAAAATGTTATTGAAGATCAGTACTTTCAAGATTATTTAGAGAAAAGAGTTATGTACTTAACTAAGATTGAGAAAGAGAGAAATTAACTAGTTGACTGGATTACTGCTCATCAAAACAAGGTTAAGAATATTTTTGATCAGAAAACTAGACCTAGAAAGTTTATGGAAGGAGATGAAGTATTACTATGAGATAGAAGGAGTGAACCTAAAGGATCACATGGAAAATTTGATTCACTTTGGAAAGGACCTTTTATAATTCATCAGGTACTTGGTCCTAATTCTTTTAAATTGGAATATTTGGATGGAAATGTTTTACCCCTGTCTTATAATAGATAGGATCTTAAGTTATATCGATTGTGAAATAGGTGTCCCCTATTTTATACATAGCCTTTCCTTTATTATTACATTTTGTATTTTCCATTCCCATTTTTGGTTTGTATTTCTCCTTTTCTTCCATTGTTATGTTTCAGTCTATGTAACTAGAGTTTCTAAGTTCTCTACATTTTCTCATAAAATACAGTCCCCAGTCAGAGCCAATGTTACCTTTTGAGTCACTTTTATTCAATTTTTCATGAATTTTTCCATAAAAGAAGTTCACCCACTTATCACCTTTTATGTGTGAATTTTTAAAAGAATTAAACCTTTGAACTTGAACCTTTCTCAAAGTTCAAGAGTTCAATAAGTTCAACAGTTCAATAGGTTCAATATTTCTCAAAGTGAACTATTTGTCTCTTTGTGTATTTCAATTATGACTTTGAACCTTCTGATTGAACTTGAACCCTTTTTCAAATTTCAAAAGTTCAACAGTTCAAAATTTAAATATTTGATGTTTTGTAAAGAGTAAGGTTCACTCATCTCCCTTGTATAAATTAATGTATCATTAAACCTACCATTTAAACCTACCATTTGAACCTAATGTTTGAACTTACATAGTAGAGTTCAAAAGTTCAACGGTTTAATGTTGTAAAGTTTGAAGTTTCTAGAAAGATCATATGACTGTTGGTCAGTCTATGTAGTTCATCTCATATCATTGAACCCCAAAGTTGAACCACATTTTAAAAAGTTCAATGGTTCAATGATTTAATGACTATACTCTCATCTCACCCCAAGGCTTTCTCTAAGTAAAAATTAGCAAGAGATTTAGAGGAGAATATATCTGAAACTCATTATAAAGTGGAAAATTTTGAATTTTCATGAGTTACAGATAATCATTACTTATCAAAATCATGCATAAAAAAATGCTTGCCACTAATACATATGTCAGAGTGTGTGTCTTATCAAGCATGTTTAGCATGTATTGTTTCAGTTTAATCATTTGATCTAGTTAATAATTGTATCAAAAGAGAACAATTCAAATTTATCAAAAGAGCATACTAGGTGATATAAAGGAGAAAAACATAGGTGGTATAATCTATTTGATTACTTGAATTAGCAATGATTTTAGATAAATTTAAAGGTGAGTTTTACTCTTACTATAAGTTGTTTCCTTTACTTGGCTGGAAAGAAGGATCTTTTTGAGTTTACAACATTATTTGAAGAGTTAAAAACATTTTTTTTCATTATATCCTCCAACCTGTAACCATGAAATCTACATGTCTTGATTACAAGCATGGTCCTAGTTTCATATGTTCTCCTCCTAAAATTGGGGACACTTCTCTGGTCCAATATGACTTGGAAGATTTTAAGGAAAGGGATAGAAACCCTGTGTCAAATCTTATGATGCAGAAGATAGTAAAAAGTGGCTTGGTTAAAGTTGCAGCCTTTCTCATGGTTGTCCATGCCCTGAATTAATCCTTGAATGCATGAATAGATATGAACCTTAGAATAGGTGCATCAAGACTACAGATGGCAATGTTTTACTACATATCAATAGACAGACCCTAATGTCTATAATGAAAATTCCTACCAAGGAACCATACTCTAACCTCAATATTAATTCTTCATATGGTTATTTTTCATTAAAAAATGTAATTTATAGAGCGTGATTGCTAGGAATTAGCTTTTGAAATTCCAAAAAGGGGGTTCAAGACTGCCCAGACCATTAACAAGAAATTATATGATTCTAGAAGTACAAGATATTATAGTATTACTACATAGACTAAAAGGCAATGCTCATGCATATTATTGGGAAGATTGGATGTAATTCTTCATATATGTGATCCTCCAAAGAGAGAAATATTTGGATTGGGTGGAAATTGTAGCAGAATGTTTGCATCTAGGTTTAAGTAATTGTTTGGGAAATAAAGAGTTTTATATGTCTTCATACCTCTTCTATTGCATGGCATCTACAAAAAAATGGGTAGGATTACCACATGCACCCTTGGCTGAAGATAGTAAAATTTATGACTATTACTCATAGTTGTAAATGCATAATTACCATGATGATTATAAGAGAGTCAATGATGTTTTTACTGGGAGAATGACTTTTGAATTGTCAAACAACATCAATAAAGGGTTGTCTGATGAAGCTATGAAACTAATCAACATTTATGGTAGTTTCTTCACTCAATTTTTCAAGTTCACTTATATCAGAGTTAGAGGTTTTGATGGTGAACCTTTAAGGCTACCTAAGTATGTTTTTCACCAATTTGTGTTAATAGAAGTTTGCAAATAATTATCACATATAGATTAAAAAAAATTCCCAATGAAAATGAAATCTGGTATATCTTTTCCTATTAAACTTGGAAATTATTCATGTAAGTAAATTTTTGATGATTTGAATTTAGAATTAGATCTTAATAAATTCAATTTTTAATACTTCAAAGCTAGATCACAATTTGAAAGCAAAGGTTTTCCCAGAGATAACTTGGATCTTGGGATAGGGTTTTCACATATCTCTCAATTAGAAGATTATTAGGAGGATTGTTCATATGAATTAGAAGTCAGAAGAAGACTATGATCTAGGTTATCCTTAGGGTAAATTATTCCCCTCAATTTAAATATAGACTTTTTTAGAATTTTTGACAATGATTAATAGGTGACTGATCCACAATTTGAGCAAATAAAATAATCACCTATTCTAGAAATTGACTGGGAGAAAAATGAAGAAGATAGAATTGAGGTTAAGACCCTCCCAGTGATAAGGAGAACCAAGAAATGGTTTAGAGAGAAAAAACTAGGGGGAGCTCAAAACATAGCTTCCCAACAATGTACATCAATAAATAAATCACCATTCCCAATAATCTCTTCTAATCAGCTTATTGCTATTTGTGATGCAGGTACTTCTAGAGTAAAAACTAGAAGGGATCATGTCATCAAAGAATTTGAGAAGGATCTTATAACTAATCTGCCTCCTCGTGCCACCAAATCATGGACCCAAAGCAAGAGAAAGAGTCAAATTTTTGAAAAAGTAATTATGGATTTGAATTATGGAGAAGATTCAAGAGAAGCCAAAGTTGATAAAGAATCTAGTTCACCAATGGTGGAAGAGGTTAGTGCATATCAACAAACAATTATTCTTTCTAATTTTATCAAACTAATGATTATTTCAAATGTACCTTTTGATCAAAAAAATCTTGATAAATAAGCCTCAACCTCTACACCTAAGTGACTGGAAAGCTCAATCAACAACAAAAGAAAAGTAGTACCATTTTCTTTGCCCTTGGAGGATATTGTGAGTAAATGTTTAGGGAAAACTCCTAAATCAACAAAGTTAAAAATAACATCTAGGGTAGACATCGACCCTAATACAGGGAATTGGAATGTAGAAATAGCCAGGCCAAGAACTAATGAAGAAGTTTAAGATCCTATAGTTCAAGATTTTACAATTGAAAATGTGGATCTTGGGAATGCATCACATGCTACAGATGTGCATCAACTTGAAGCATCCACCAAAAGGATAGTCAATAGAACTTGGAAGGATGAAAAAGATAAAAGAGAATTAAAATAGATTGTGCGGTTAATGGTAGAGTACATTGACACCATTCATAGTCAAGATCCACAATTGATCACCCAACTGCCCCTATCTTTTTATCCAAAATCACCTATCAATAAAGGATAATGGACCAGATATATAGAGGCAAAATGGTTACTAGGGTATTTGATAATTGGTTGGATAGTATCATTCAGAAAGGTATAGAATTCATCCATAAATTGAAGAATGTATATGATCTAACCATAATTAATGTTGAAGATTTGAAGACTCAAAATGCTTTGTGGATAAAAGATGAAGGAAAATGGATGAGCGTGATGAACCAGATTGATGAAGTACAAAAGTATGGAATAACAAAGTTTTTGTTATAGAAGAACTTGACAAGTCTGGATGAAGATGTATTATAGGTAAGTAAGAAAAATATTGAATGGAGAAATTTAGTATCCCGACAAGGATGAATGGAAATCATAAAAATGATCAAGGAAATAACTGAATTCATTCAATTATTACAACATGAACTATAGAGTATTGATATCAAATACATAAAAAATGATGGAAAATTAGAAAAAGACATCAATATTGTGATTCAATCCTTTAGGGAAAGGATCAACATCATTAAAGGAAGTGACAATTTATCAACTAAATATTTTTCTTAGATTTCAAAGGTAGATTCACTTCTTTATCACTATATCGACACTCTCTCAGACCACACAAAAAAGATGGGGAAAATTCAAAGGGAAGAAAACATTGGAAAGCAAGGATAAAACACATCAGCATTCCCAATCTTATGAAAATTCAAGAATTTGTTACAACATTTCAAGAGTGGAAAGCTCAACGTGTCTACCCAACTAAACATGGAAAATCTAGAGATCTTAGTCTGTTACCTTAGCAATGATTTTACTTACATACTTTCTTTTATTCAGTTATTTAGTTGCTTTTATATTTAAAACTTGATCTTTATTAAATTTTTAAAAACTAAATACCGTATGGGTTAGAGTTACTTTAACTCTGGTTTAGGTTGAATGGTGGATTAGCTATGGAAACTATATATATATATATATATATATATATATATATATATATATATATATATATATATTAAAAGAGGAGCATAGAAGAAAAAGGAAAAGATTTAGAAAATTTTAGAACTAGACCACTTTTGTTGACAATATATGTGATGTTTGTCTGAAACATTTTTCATTTGTGAATGAAAAGGAGAATTAATTGCTAAATACTTAGAACTGTGCATTTGAGTATCTGAAATTAGGTTTTCTTTGTGAAATATTCTTTTATACAATAATTACTCTTCCATTAGACAATTCATTATATGTGTTTTATCCTTTTAGTGGTTCAGCTATATATATGTTTATCTATTTAATCATTGTTGGAAATAGAATTTGTGTATTCTATTATCCATTGCTATTATAAAATCTTGCATTCATAACATGATGATGTGTGGATGTTAATTTACCTTTAAAACACTTTTTGGTTAAAAGTGTATCAAATATTCAAATTCATTGAAAATATTAAAGGGAGTTGTACCTTGATTCAGAGGGTAACTCCTTAATTCAGAGGGTAACTAGTATTAATAGTTCAACCATTTGTTGTTTAACTTATTTGTTCTTGAAATAAAAAGGGTATGGAGTAAAAATAAAACATTTTTAGATAAGGACAAATCTGTTAGCCAATAGATACCAAGTTTGGACTGAGTGTTTTCACATCCAGTCCCTTGAAACTTATCATCTTATATATGGCTAGTCAGAGAAGGAATTAAATAGGAAAACCATCAAAATCCCAAGGCATAAATATTAGGTAATAAAATAAGGTCCCAATTTAGCCTAAAAATGGGGTGTATTGTGTGAGCAACAACATGCCCATTTTTTATATGAGGGATGAAGCATAAAAGTCACTCATCTGAAAAGAAAGAATTATTCACATCATGCAATATATATAAAATCAAAATCATTTAAACCATAGTATATACCATCATAGATATATTATGATCATTCAAAAACATATGAAACATCTAATCCATGTAAATTAGAATAAAAGTGTCAAGGTATAGTAGATATAGCAAAATTAAGAATGCATTGATAAGAGACTAAGTAGATGCATGATAAAAATAATGGCACAAATATCATAATAACACTCATATATGTAACCATGCATATGAACAAAAAATATCATAATTATTAATCACACAACCATTAATAACATGACATGAATCTAACCCGACACAAACATGGCATGGCTATGACTCAAACTAGAGAATCATATGACATAAGTGACACATAATGGTATAAAAAATAGTAAGTTTCCATAGAAAAATCAATATGGCACACATCAATAATTAATAAATGTCACAATCATCAATATCAAGCATGCATGGAATAAGCACTCTTAGTCTACATAATCAATGGATATCATAATCCAATATATCAATGCATAATATCCATAAGAAATAGAACTCTAGAAAGTATGAGTAAAAAAAGTCATGTACAACAATATAGTATAATAAATGGACTAGTATAGAAATATATATTTTTAGTACCTATGAACATACTCCAAATATAGGCATGCCCCCAATGTAGAAAGGTTGACAATCAATTTAAGTGATGTCACACATCTATATGTAAATGCATCATATTTAACCTATATGGTTTGTATTCTACTCATGTATACTATGAAAAACACATGCATATAAAATGGATATGTAACTCACCATATAAATCAAGAATAAATTGAGTTAATCTATGTGTGTTGGCAAATAAATTCATGTATAGATCCTAGTTTTATAATTTTTAATATTTTATTTCTTTGTAATTTTATTTGATAAATTTTTTTATATTAATATTTTTTTATTTGAATTATATCCCAGCTAAAATTTGATCCCATCAATGGGATGCTCAAGTTTAGGTCTTAGAGCAATAGATAAAAATGTCACATGTTATGGGTGAGGAGTAACATATTTATCAATGTCTAAATTTGAGTAATGCTCATGAGATGTAAAACATATAGTATTGTTAACAAATTCAAAATGATCATGTATGTGTTGTGCATATTTATTAGCTATAGCAACTTATTGAATCAGTTGTATGTTAGAATAATGCATTGGTTTTATTTATCAAACATGATCACAAGACTTGTGTTTAATTATCATAGGACATGATATAATAAGTAACTTATTCTAGACTTAAATAGATATTTGATTTAAACTACATTATAGAATTATTTTTAAATAAAAAATCATCATTGTCCTTTAATTTGGTTTTGGGCATTTAACCTATGTAGGTTGTATAATAAGATGTTATGGGTACATAGGATGGAAATTTCTCAAGATGGAAGGGGTAATCATATAGGAATCAAGGAATTATAACCACTATGTTTCTATGGATATACTTCAAGCATTGATTTATAGAAGATGTGTTTTCATGTATCTTATTTATTCATGGTTATCTTATTAGCATTTCAAATGGCCTAGTGTTGGGAAAACCTAAGATTGATAGTTTAAAGCCCCACTATAAGTGGTAACACAATTTCCCAAAGAGTCTTTTATATATTTCCATTAAATTTTTTTATTTTATTTGGTGTATAAATAAATTATATAGGTGTTTATCCAAGACTAGTACGTAATGTCATGGTGCATACATTTTCACTTGACCAATTATCCACCATAACATTTTTGATAGTATGTGAGTACTTAAAAGTGTATATGAAAAAGGCACATTGGAATAATAATAATCAATAAGTTATTTCTCATTAAATGCAAGTTTAGTTCATTATACTTTTATACTTGAAAATGTACTTATAAGACCACCTATAGGATGAACCTCGTCAATTCTAAGAGCATAATAAGTTGAAGGAGGATGCACATTATGAGTCATATGTACCTTAGGATTATTATTAGTTTATTGTGATATATTTTTTGTAAATGGATCCAAAATATATTGATCTTTTAATTAAGCTGTGTAACTGAATCATTAGTAGATGTGATAACATAATTGATCTCAATAGTGTTTTTCTCAATTATGTTTTTTATTTGTATATACCCAAATCTGGTTATAGTTACTTGATAATATTAACTATCGATAAATATTGAAAAACTTGACATATGATAAAATGCATCAATTTTATTTACCATTCCTCTATGACATTTATCTATATGCAGGCTTGACTATTTGTTCATCATCAATGATACACAATAACTTCTATGTCAATGCTCAAACCTCTTTATATCACTCAAATTATTTCCAGCCTTAGGTGTTGACATTTTCACTCACCATTATTTCATTCATTGAGTATTTTTAAGTTCATAAGGTCTTTAATAATAATTTTCATCCTTTAATTAGTGTCAATATGCTTAGTGAAGTCATATTGAGATTTTCCCTCCGTCTAGGAGGCTAATTGTAAGAATTAAGCATTTATTGTGCCCTCTTAATATGTTTTAAGACTCTTTTACAAAATATATGATAGTTTTGAAAAAATTAAGGATAATTTGGTTTTAATATATCCCATTAATGTACAATATATAGTGTCTAAGTTATTTTTTGGTCTTCATAACCACTTCTTGGTTGACCATCTCAAGATTTTAAAGTATGCCAAGGCATGGGTGAAAGAAATTAAAGGGAAATTTGTAAATAAAATAAGTATGATGCATATGTTGAGTTTCAGAATAAGTTTCAAGCCTTAAATAAATTATTTTAATATGAAATTCATGCATCTATAATAGTTATGAATATCTTTTGGTGATCCAACTCATATGTAAAGATGTATGTGCAATTTTAATGGATTTTCAAAGACAAAATATTGGATTTTTATTGGTTTCCTGATGCGTAAATAATTATTCATGAATTTATGAACATAAATTATGTTTATAATACATTTTAAAATAGTTATAAACTCAAAATATGCTTGAATTATGTTAAGATAGCTTAAATATCTCTCAAAATTGATTTTCAATCTTAAAATTGCCCCAAAACCAATGTGATATATTGGTGGAGATGTTTCATGGATCATAATTATTGATAATATAGTTTAATATGGATGTGTACTCACATATAATTTTTTTTAGTATCATAAATAAACCTTTATATTTATGTACAGTTGTTAAGCAACAATATTACTCCAAAATCCTATCTAGAGAACATGAACTTTGCAAATTTTATCTTTTGAAGTGTTTTTTAGATTTATAAAGAATGATTAATGAGTTTTATTCCATTTACATGATATAAATAAAAATTTTACCAAGTTTAAATCATTAAAAAATATTTTATAGATGGAAAATGGACCTAAATGACAAGCATGCATGAAAAATGAGCAACTATAGGCCTGTAGATTTAAAAGTGTATTTTTGGAGTATTTTTGAAATTAAAATATAAATATAAATGATTTTAATATTTATATGAGTTAAATATATTAAATATACAAAAAAATTATCTCTTTATACCATTTATAACTTAAAAATAAAAAATTTACCAAACTAGCTTGTTTGCTACCCTGAGAGAACCTACAAACACAAAAAGGAGCATAACTTGTGTTCTATTGATCCAAAAAATATGAAATTTTAAAATAAGGTTTATGGAAATATTTTATAAATTTTTTTTGTGTTATATTGTTTTTAATATAATTTAGGAGAGATAAAATATAAAATTACAGGTCTGTGCATGAAAAAATATTGAAAACTAGTTCTCAAGAAGCCCAATAGTGCAAGATCTCAAGTTTTATTGATCCAAATGCATTTAAACTTGGTATGTAGGTATTAAAATTTTATTTAAATTAAATAAAAAAATTTAAACATTTTTAATCCATTCATGAATGAATTTAAGAAGAGAGATCCCTCTCTCAAGAGCTTCTCAAACACTAATGGAGCTCACAACTACAAGTTTGAACTAAGTCATCATTAAGAACCATGAAGGACATCATGAGAGGCATAAAAATAAATGTTATCAGGTATATATTTCATCATTTTAACTTTAATTTATTTTTTTCATGTCTTTAAGCATGCTCATAAAACTTTTAATGTAAAATAAAATGTGAACATGGTCAACAAATCATCATAACAAGAGCTAATGTTGTGCATCATCAATGCACCATAATAATTTCCATGAAAAATAAGACCTAAATAAAATTGATAAGATAATATCATCCATATAAAAATAAATAAAGGAGAATAATTCAAATAAAATAAGGACTTATCAAATTAGAATTTCATCATGTAAGATTGTAGGACTTGGTTGAAGATAAAGTGAAGTTTCATCATGCAACTTGATATTAAACAAGATCAATGTTCCAAAAAGGACTTACACACCCACCTCAAAACTTAGATACTTAAAATAAATTAATGATACATTGGATAAGGATTAAAATGTCAATTTAAATTTAACTTTAGATATGTTTTAGTTTTAATCCTCAATAAGGAAGAAGATGTCAATTGAAAGTGAACTCCAACTATGTTTTAGTTTTAAGACTTTATAATATCATTTGTGAAAATTTTGTATTATTTTACCCTCATAAAGGACTCCTTTCACTATATGTACTTTTTTTTCAAGAAATTTGATAAACCTCTAGTTGATTATGGCTCATTCCTACAAAATTTTAGACTTGTAAACACCTTCGTGAGCAATAAAGAAACTAATTTTACACCTTCTCATATGTTAGTTATTGTGTGAAATTTATGAATTATTGATGAAATATTATGATAATTATATCATATCCATTATTTATATCTATTTATGTGTACCTTTATGTAAAAAAATTAATCATGTGCATGTTATAGTTTGTGTCTATAAGAATTTATTCAATTCAAAGTTGTGATGAATGTTATTTGAGATTCTTAAGACAAGTGGTCATCCTTATAAGTATTTTTATAAGATTAATCCTTTATATAAAACAATTATGATTAATATTCATTGATGAGTTATGAGTTGTGTATGTTTGTGTACTTTTTGAGGTCATTCTGTGTGTGTTCAAACAAGTTGAGGTATTCAATTTTGGTGCATCATCCCATAGTTAGTCATAAAAGTAAAGAAATATATCTCTCTTTTAATTTTCAATAATTAGCTTAGGTGATGATAAATGTGATTAATAAAGGCAACCAACCCTCTTTGGAGGTTTAATTCAATTATGGGACACCCACAACCTAAAAGTGATCCTATTATGTTAATTAGGTAAGGATGTCTGAATACCTTCATCAAGGATGCAAGTTCAATTTGAAAAAAAATTATAGTAGGCCCAATGGGACCATAGCTTAGAATATTTATAAATATTGGTGCTATTTTTAGCTATTTTTAGTAGAGACATTACTCAAGTACTCAACATCTAGTGACTCCACAAGCATAAAAATATCTTAGTGATAGATTAGTGTAATTTTCATGCCAAAATTCAACAAGATCAGCCACAAATGGTGTTCCTTATGATTTTATTAAATTAATTTTGAATTCAAAAAAAATAAAGAGGTTCTTAAAATTTATGCCATATACCAAGCATCCTTCTACCTCAATATATCACAAATTACCTCAAAATAACCCTATATCAAGATTAAATTTTATCATGGTTGTTCCTAATAACCAAGTCTTGGTTATTTTTTTTGGTAGTATCCATTTTAATCTTGCCCAATATAATGATATTCCAGACTCAACATTGAAATGTCTACCTTTATTCATTGGAGAAGATTAAACCAATCTTGTAGAGCACATTAAAGATGTGGCTAACTTATGTTACATGCATAATGTAATCCAAGAAAATGTAGATATTAGGTTTATTTATAAATATTTCAAGGGAAAGGATAAAAAATGGTATAGGAACCATCCTATCAATTTCATAGTAGCATAGGATGAGTTAGGATTAACCTTTTGCAAATAATTTGAGGAAAAATCAGATCACCTCTCTTTAGTTGAGAAATTGACTATGATTAAGAGAGCTTACCATGAATTCATGGTTGATTTCAAATAGAAGTTTTAAAAAACATGGGATAGGATCCTTCATAATGATTATGATAATTCATAAATATGCATTATTGTATTTTTTAAAAGCTCTAAATAGTGATATATTAGTGATGGTCTAGTCAATGGGTAAAAGGATACTACCAAATGCATTTGGGTTGGCTATAAGGGTATAAAATAGACTTGTACAAGATAGAAAACTTGAATCAAGGCCTTATATACCCATTTTTATAGATTTTTGGCCCATTACACCTTTTCATGTTCCCACGTTATCCCCAATTCCATCTCTATCTAATCAAATTGCAACCCTTCCTAGCCAATCTAGTGAGCTATGTGAACTAAAGGGTATTATGTAATCATTTGAGAATTAAATGGTGGCCATAAAGAGGAAATTAAATCATCATAATTTATCATATCATCCTTCTTATCATTATCAATATCAGCCTAATAGGCCTCCTTTTCAAAACTTCCATTCAAATAAACCTCCCTACCAAGGACAAGGAGCCATTACACAATCTAAGCCATATACCACTATTGATCCAAGTATTCCATCCTATTAAAAATATATTTTAAATTTTAAAATTAACCTTATTTAATGAAAATAATGGTATACTCAATTTAATCAGCTCCATAATGAAGCCTCTTGCCTAAATGTAGTATTGAATCAAACTCTAGTGTGTAAGGTATGACAACACCTCAACTATCAAAAACTAAAATGCCACCTCAAAGAGAGATAAATTATGCTCAAGTAAAATATAATATTACATTTTTAATTTGTAAATAAGGATATCATTGTGCCATAAATAAATAAATGGATACAAATAGGGTGACTAGTCCAGTAGTAGTTATCATAAGATCAAAGAGGAGAGTAATATATGATGCATAAGAGGTACCAAATTTTTTTAATTTGTCTTATTAATATTTTATAAATAATAATGAGTCTCTTAAATCCCAAAAATTATAATAAAATATAAAAACTTATGTTGTTAAATTCAATGTAATATCTCAAATGTCTCATACTCAAGAGAGCATTGTTGTTCTAAAGGGACAATTAAGAGTTAGTGGCACTCCTCTTAACATCATAGAAAAAATGAAGAAGAAATATGTGAGAATATAAATTTGGTACACTTTAAATTTTTTTGGAAAATATTATTTACTCCAAGAATATCTCTCTAACCTCCATATCTCAACTAGATCAACAAGGAAGGAAAGTATGGTTGTCACTAATTCTAGACAACCTATTAGGAAAGAGGTAAAACCTATTAAATACAAGGTAAAACCATTCAAGGATGAAGTAAAACCAATTAAATATGGTAAACATCCTTCCTTATACCTTTATTTAGTCATTGATGATAATCTATTTCATAATTGTATAGTTGATAGTGGTGATAGTAACACATTTATTCCAAAGTAGATAGCTAATAATCTTGGATTGAAATATGAGCCAAACATAAAAGGAGTGATGTAATTACATGTTATAGATACCAATATAATAGGATTAATTTAATATTTAAAGTTTAATTTTCATACTTACCCATGTCTTTCTATTCTACAAGATGTTGTGGTAGTTGATTTGCCACCATATTTTGCATTTTTCTTGTCAAGAGACTACACAACAAAGATTGGAGGGTACCTATCTTTAGATTGGTGATATTTGTTTTTTATAACAAGGTATGGTACTAAGCTTAGTATAAAATTATAATCTATTTACAAATTTCATATATATCTTTACATGCTAGGCATTACCAATGTGAATTGTACTATACTTGATGAGAAGGAGCATCCAAGTGATCAAGATCCAACCACTCTTCTTGAAGGAATTCCTAATATTTTCCTTGATGAATGGGAAAGTGAAAACCATGGGTATTATCCTTAAAATTTTATTAAAGAATAATGTTTTATAATTTATTGTTTCTATGAAAAAAGAACATTTATACCAACTCTTGACATGCCAAGTGAGTCTAGTGAAAGATTGTGTAAGATATTATTTGATGGCTCAAGAAATAAGAATAGACTAAAGTATGAAATGATGTTGACTTTTCCATAAAATCAAAGGTACTACTCTTTAATCAATTTTAGGTTGTTTTTATTTACAATGTAGCTAAGTATGAGGCACTCATACATAGTCTTCAATGGGTAATAAAGGTAGGATAAAAAATCCTACAAGTGTTTGGTGATAGTGAGCTAGTTATACATCATGTTAGAGGTTCAAATTTGGATAAAAAATTTATCTTGAAGTCATATAAACATAGGTTGTGAGATATCATATAATATTTTGAAGATTTTAACATAAAATATGTCCTAAAAGAGTAAAATAATCATGTTGATCAGTTGGAAGCCATAAGATCTCAATTTGACATTCATAATGATATCAAAAATGAGAGATGTCACTTCAAGTTAGCGGTAAGGCCCTACATATTGAATAATTTTTTGAGTTGGAAAGTGTTTGAATATTATAAACAAATAACATATTTTCTTAAGGAAGAAGTTGAATACTCTTCTAGAAATTAGAATAAATTGTAGCAGTAGTATGAAGATCAAATTGTGCAATTGAAGACAAAAAATCTACCCTGGGGACTTATCACACTTGAGATAATCTTCAATAGTGATGACAAAATGATAAAATATAAAGTGAGGATGTATAAAAATGAATAAAACTATGAAGGCATTACCATATTCAAGGATAATCTTTGAAACTTGGAAAGTTATGTTTAAAATAATAAAGAGAATCATTTGTTGAGTTATGTTAAAAGTTCATTGATGTTTTTGCTTTGGAATATAGTAACAAAGGGTTTTATCCAAGCTTAGATAAACATACTATAGAGCTATAATATAATTATAAAATGGTAATACAAAGGTAAAGGATATTAATCCAAAGGTAGAATCTTTGATGAGAAAAGAGTTAACCAAGTTGATTGAGTCAAGAATTATATTTCCCATCAAGCATTCCTCATGGGTTGAAAACCTTGTCATTGTGATGAAAAATAATGGATAAATAAGTTTTTTTTTTTTTAAATTTAAAATATTTGAAAAAGACTTCCTTGAAGTATCACTACCTTTTGCAATACATTAAGCAAATTATATAAAAGGTAGCAGGTTCTGAGCAGTTTTCTCTTCTTGATAGCTATAGTGAGTATAATTAGATTTTGGTAAGAGAGGAAGACCAATTCAAAATATCCTTCATCACTAAGTGGGTAAAATATTAATATAGGATAATTCCCTTTGGATTTTCAAATGTAGGTGTTACATTTTAAAGAGCCATGGACATGGCCTTTCAAGGTTTTCTAAATGAGATAGTTTTGGTATATCTAGATGAAATAACTATGTTTTCAAAGAATGCTAATGATCATTAGATTCATATTATAAATATTTTTTAAAGGTGTAGGAAATTTTGGGTCTCTCTTAACCCAAATAAATGTGTTTTTTTAATTTTTGAAGGCAAGCTCTTAGGCCATTTTATTTCAAAGCAAGGATTGACCATTGATCCTAAAAGGGTAAAATCCATCTTGTCCTTATCTTTGCCTAACCAAAAGAAGGGAATACAAATATTTTTTGGTAAAATAAACTTTTTAATAACATTCATTTCCAATTTTTCAAGTTTATCTAAGCCAATAATAGCCATGTTAAATAAAAATCAAAATTTTAGTTGGATAAAGGAAGGGAAAAATAGATTTGAGGTCATCAAGCAAGCCATTGCCCAAGCACCTACACTTACAAATCCTAAGTTTTCAAAATATTTTATATTATATTAATTTTCATGTTTGGAGACTATTTTAACTATGTTGACCTAATAAAATGATGAAATGTTAGAGCAACCAATTACCTTCTTTAGCCAAGGTTTGCAAGACTATGAGGTGAGGTATACTTATGTGTAAAAGAAAGTAATTTTAGTTATTATAAGTCTAAAAAAAATCATACATATGCTTTCAAAAAACAAGATTAATGTTATAGTATCTCACCCAAGTATCAAGGACTTCTTTTTGAGCAAATATTTAAATGATAAGAGGGCTAGTTAGATCACAAAAGTGATGGAATATGACATGGACTTCAAGGTAACCAGGATAATAAAATTTAAATGTCTATGTTAACACTTATATTTATATTTAAAAGATAATAATGAGTCTATCTTATCACTCAAAAATGAGCCACATGCATCTACATCTTCATCTCCTACAAGTTAGACACAAGAGATGATCCATTACTTGCATACTAGTATGCTCTCCCAATGTTTAGATAGGACAAAAAGAAGATATTTTAGACTTAAAGATATTAAATTTTCATTATTGATGTTGTGTTATTCAAAACAGGCATTAATTATGTTATTCTAAGTTGTGTATAGATAAATTAGATTGATAGATTAATATAAGAGTTCCATGATGGATTTTTAGGAGGACATTATGCTCCAATAACTATAGTTCTCAAAATTATGAAAGGGGGACAATATTGACCTAATGTATATGAACAAGGAATACATAGAGGGGAGGTTAGTATTATTTTATTCTAATAAAAAAAATCAAAATAACACTATAAAATACTAACACCTCTAGTCTAGACACTAGGGAGAGTATAGGTGACAAGAAAACATATGAAAACACAACTAAAACATAAAATAAAACCTTATTTTACCTTATTTGGAGTTAAAAATGGATTTTTGAAGGGGATTTATTGGTTTGTACATCAATAAGTATTTGAAAATCAAGTTTTATTTTCTCCTTCTCTCTTTGGCACCTTAGCTTGGTTGTTTAGCTTAATAATTTGACATGATAACACTACTTGAAAAGCTTATCTATCTACAAATTAGCATATTAACACTACACTATAAAAATATTATAAGACATTTAGGCATAATATTTTTACACCAAAATATCTTATTGAAGATATTTGTGCATAATAAATTTCACCAAAATGGCTTGGAGATCAATAGGCATGGCCTTGTATTTATAGCCTCAAGAATTAACTCTCACCCAAGGTGAGTTAAGGCTGATTTTAAACATGGAATGGGTTCAAACTAAACTTGGGTGAGGTGAGGCTAACTCCAATTGAGTTAAATTTTTTCATGTAATTATGATTTTAAATTACTCGACATGGATCTCAAACTAGATATATTGGGGTATTTTTGAAGAACTTGATAACTCCCAAAGGCAATGATGAAAATGATTCATATTTTGATTTTTGGAATTTTAATTTTTAGATAATCATTAACTACAAATGAATAATTAAACTAAAAATTTAATATTTTTTAATTATATGATTCAATTTTATTATCATTTTAGCTCTTTTAATATTTGATCAAGTGCCCCACTTAATGGGTTTATAGGCCAAATTATTGGTTGTTAGGTTGCAAGGTGATTGAGGATGAATCTATGAGAGGTTATTATTCCATACGATCTAGTATCCCAAATAGGAATCCCTCAACATGATTATAAGCATTGATTAATGATGCATGGATAAAATTTGGATTTTTAGTGATTCCTAGGTTTAATTTACAATGTTTGGTAGGAATCAGTATAAAGTATAGTTGAAAGACAGTTGTGGCCAGTGTCACATCCCAATTTCACCCTATGACTTTTAACCTTTAATCTATTGATTAGTGTGGTTAATATCTGATTTATATTTCTATGATTTTGATCATTTTGACATATAATAGTATGGTATAGTAGTATTTTTTATTAATATATATTACGTAAAATTTATATTTTGAAATATTTTGTATACTTGGTTGTACAATTGCTAGTTTTGCATCATTAGTTTATGATGACTTGGACTAACTACCTAATTGTTGTGAGGTGGATGCAGGATAGGTCCTACCCTTAGGGTGTGATGAGGGAGAGCATAATCATATAGGTTCAGATATATTGATAAATTGGGGGAATACCGGTGGGAAAATGCTAGTTACCTTACACACATAGTAAATTTAAATGACACTTATGCTAAAAATATTAGTGCAGTTTGTTTGTGATGAAGTCTATGTGTAAATTAGTTTAGTATGCATTTAATTCATTTAGCCTAATTAATTTCATTTTCTAATTTAAATTCAAAAAATAAATATTAGTATTAATAGATATAATTATTTTGGAAAATCATTAATGACTTATTTTATCATTGTCTGCAAAATTGCATGAAATTTGGGTTAAATAAATTTAAAGTTAATCTTGAAGAATTATGCATGATATTTATTTGGAAATAAAGAAAAGTATTATTATTATTATTATTATTATTATTATTATTATTATTATTATTATTATCATGCTTCAACATTAGTTTGGTAAACTAAAGATTAACAAAATTCAATAAAGGATTTAATATTGAGAAAATAAAAGAAAGATGGTGTAGTTATTTAAATTACTTTTTTTTTTAAATAATTTATTATTATTTATAAAAAATTACATGGAGAGTGTTAATGAAATTGAAAGATAAAATTAGAATTAGCTTGATATTTATTTGAAATATAGATTTTTTAATTATTTTAGATAAATATAAAATTATATTATTTTATTAATTGCATAGATAAATAAATTTAGAAACTTATCATGCAAAAAGGGGTAGTGATGGTTTTAAAATAGAAACAAGTTTATAAATAAAGGTTCTTGAAAAGGAATAAGGGAGGGAGATAGGGAGAAGAGGAAAATAGTAGGTTTTTGGAGAAAAGACAAGCAAAAGATAGTAAGTTTATTATTATTTCTCAGAATAGAGGTAAGTTTTGTTAATTAAAATTTTCTATACATATGAATAAGATTGTTGATATTATGCATGTGTGTGTGTTTTTTTTGCATCTTATGTGTTGGGTTGCATCTTAATTCCTCTTGACCTATGTTTAAATTCCAAAGACTCATGCATTAATCTTAACATGTGTTGTAAATTTTGGGGCTACATTCCTTGCTTTGGGTAAAGTCTTAAATCATAAAAATTTAGAATAATAATTCTTCAGTGCCTGCCAACTAATGCTTTGACCTACATTGTAATAGTATGTAGCTAATTTTAAGATAAAATCATTGTATATATTGTTAAAAATGCTTAGTTAACAATATATTAATAACTAAGTGAATAATTATTATAAGAAGAATGTTCCATATACCTCGGTGTTAGTAAATACATGAAGAAATATATGTGTCTTTCTTAATGAAAGATCAAATGTTCTGTATAAATTTATCTTTGAATTAAACTTTTGTATTATGGATAGAATAGAATTCTAATTACTAGCTAAAATTACATTTTAATTTATGAGCATTATTATCTTGGGATTATTTTAAATTACAACAAACTGATTCATTTAAATAAAAGGAGTTATGGTTTCCATTTAAAGCAAGATTACATGTTGGATGGAATTTTATTGTTTCCTTAGATTCCTATATGAGAGTCATGACACAGTTGTTGTGAAGACTTGTGTTAAAATACTATGTTTACTTAGTTCAAAAAGAAATAATAAAATAGTATTGTTTTTTAGCATAGTAGTATTATGCAAACTTGTTGATAGGGTCTAATTGCAGTGCCTTTTAGGATAAAAGCTTGTATGCAGTATATATATTTTATAAGAATATTAATATGTGAAAGTGAATAGATATTATGTTAAATCTAATTAGTATTGTGTAGTAAATTCTAGGATATATCTAGATGATATAGTCATGTACTTTCTTATTAATAATCAAAGTGTAAGATTGTTGTTAGTGTTTGAGTTAAGTACAAAAGCACCATGACGTATGGCATTATGGGATGTCATAGAGTGATACAGTACAAAAAGTACCTAGATGGTAAATGTTGTATTAGTTATATCTAGACCCACACTTATGTATTTATATGTTTATTATTTGTTACTTTGATAAGTACGTTTAATAATAGTTAGAATGATATGGTAACTTCATGCATACAATCTTCTGAGTGAAAATGAATGTTAAGATAGAATTATATGCATTATATGAATTGTTTATTATAGTTATGCTTGCTTGAATATGAACATATGCTTTCATGTTTTTATGATTACTTAGTGTAACTGATTATTAGAAAACTAGTAGTTGTATCTTATAACCCTAGACTATGATGATCTGGGTTGTCATTGGAATCATTGATTGGACCTTTTGTAGTAATTTTGAATCAATTTTTTTGTGAACATAATTGGGTGGTACGAATTTTAGGTTTATTTCTTTTGAGTTATATTCATTCATGCATATGTGATTAAGTGTATATCTTGGTTTCTCCCTGATTAGCTTGTGATGTAATATTATTGTTAAGAGAATGAAATATGTTTGAGTCTTTGACTTATGTATTATGCTATTTATATTAGAGTTCATGTTGTTGATATAGGTAGCGAGATGGGTTTCAGTTGCCTAGGTAGCACCACTAATGTAAGATAATCCAATTAAGTGGTGTGTGTGAAATTGATCAATTTAGTGATCAAATATTATTTAAAACTTAGACCAAGTATTTCACATGTTTGATTTTCATATTTTTGGATATCATGTTAGAATAAATTTCTTTATGGTAGACTGCATGTTTTTAGAAATCTTACAAGCACATAGGGTCTTAACATGTTTCACTAGATTATCACACCATTTTATCTATCTATGAAGGGAAGGCCATTTCCTGATAGGGGTTTGTGTAGGGGATCATTGGTCCATGGTCAGTGTGGTAAAGTGCTTAGATGATGCTCTTCCTCTTCCATTACAGTACTACCTAGATACAATGCTTGAGATTATCTAGGATACACAAGTTGGCATGACCTAGTCTTTAAAGAGTTTGGTATCCATTATTGTATTAGGCTATATGCATGAAAGAATGTAATTGTATTATGTACTTATATATTTGAATAGTGGGTATTGTATTATAATACTATCCCTAGTTGTGTCCTATTGTATTTGATTTCTATGAAGTTGTATAAGAATTATATGCAGTATTGGACGTATAAGTACTATTATTCTTATTTATCATGTAGATGTATTGTATTATTTATTTCATGGAATGAATGTTAACTATTATTAGTAAAAAATATACTACTTTTTCTAAGTACAATTTCAGGGGTTGTAACATGTGGTATCAGAGTTGTAGCTCTTACTCTAGGACCTAATGAGTCCATTAGCATTTTTCATATCCCTCTGCTTATGATGTAAGATAACTAAAAATGTGTGTGAGGTAAATTGAGTGTGTACCCTTAGAGAATTCATACCCCTTTAGAATTGCTTAAGGGTTGGTTAATGAACATCTCATTGGTGATGGTTTTTTTAAGGTGTTTGGTAGGTATGTGCATATATTAGTTTTTGAGTTTTTGAACAAAAGTTTCCCACCATATTTTTGATCTTTAGATTGAACACCTCTAGTGTAATTATGTCTTCCTTGAATCACCTTCACCATTTGTGTTTTATGTTTTAAGTGTTTTTAGCTTGGAGTGATTCTCACTTAAGTAATTATGCTTAGTTGTGTCTTAGAAACATAGATCCTAAAAGTAGGAATCATATTAATACCATTCTAGTTTGGCACCACCTAGTGTAGTAAAAATCTTCTTGTATTTAGATATAGATGTCTTGTTTGATATTCCTTTATGTTAGGAGGTTACTTTCGGATTAAAATTTTTGTATTTTTTATGTACTTGGGAGAAGTATTACCTTTATTATTTATCTTAGAGGTGAGTTGTTATGTTTCACTCCACTTTTACATCATTTTTAGCTACCGATAAGATTTATATTTTCAAGATGATTATTTAGAGTTTCCACAAGTGGAAACTTATTTTTGAATTATTTTTCATTCCCTTGAGTATGTGGAATAGTGATTTTTGATTCTTGTTGTTAGAAGCTATAGGATTGGATACATTGATGCATCCTTTTGATTCATATTTTCTTTCTAGTTGTGGAGGTAGGTGATGATACTACACTTACAAGTTTGGTAAGTGAATAGTGTTTGGCAACTTGTATTGTGATTTTCCTTCTACCATGTGTGGTATGTAGGAAGTTTTGAGGTGAGAAGTTAGTTCTCTATTTTTCCACTTTGTAACTTTATTGAGTTATTATTTTATCTAAAATATGAACTTGACCATGAGGAGTGGCTAACATTGAACTTATATTAATTCGTGTTGATTACAAGTATTATGTTATTATATATCTTTGTGTAGATTGATATTATTCTCTTCTAAAAGCATATTGATTTGAAGAGTACTATGTGTAATTTTTTTGTCAAGAGAAAGTAAGGTATTAGATGTGTAAAACATCTTGGTAATCCTAAGGGTTGATATAAAATATTTTTAAACTATTGTGTAAGGAGACATTGTCTTGAATATAAGGTGTAAGGATAGTATTATCCTTGGCCTTTGTATGCTATGTTAATTGTGGTATTATTTCCTTCTTACTATGAATATAATACTATAGATAAGTTGCAAGATATGATACTAGTTTTGATTGATTAGTATCAACTTAATTCAATCTCAAGATGATTGTATGATTTCTCTTATGTGTAAGTTAGTACATATAAAAAAAAATTAGATTATTGTATTGCATTTTATGATTTAGTAGAATAAATTCATGTAAATTTTACACCTTTTGAGATCATCTAGTCATGGAAACTTGAGGGATGATTGGTGAAATAGGAACATGAGTTTTAAGTGATAGAATAGTATCTTACTTAGCATCACATTAACTTGATTAATATCGAGTTGGATCTGATAGATGGACTTGTTGAATCTAGGACTTGATAGGTAGAACTTGTCAAATGAATTCATGTGATCATTTATTTTTTATTTTTTTGATGATGTCATGTGTTGTTGAGATAGCAGTGAAATTTTTTGTTAGAATTTATTATGCTTCTAGACCTCATGGTGGTCATGATAGAACTAATCAGCATAAAGTGACTTTTACGAAACTTGTTTGATGAATAAGAAATGTCATAGAGTAGAGCCTTGTGATATCAATTATCTAAAAAAATTACTAATTAGGAGATCTAGTATAAGTTATTTAGGTCAAATTTGCATTTAATTCCATAATATAATACTTGATACTATGTTTTTTATGTCATTAGAGAAATGACCAATTTGAGGGTGGGATGTCACATCATGATTTCACCCTATGACCTTTAACCTTTAATTGATTTAATAGTGTGGTTAATATCTAATTTATATTGCTATGATTTTGAGTAGTTTGACATATACTATTATGGGATAGTAGTATTGTTGATTAGTATACATTGTGTAATAAGCATATTCTAAAATATTTTGTATACTTGGTTGTATAATTACTAGTTTTACATCATTGTGATGACTCAGAATAACTACCTAATTGTTGTGAGGTGGATGTAGGATAGGTCCTACCCTCAGGGTGTGATGCGGGAGAGCATCATCAAAGAGGTCCATCTAGATCAAGTGATTGGGAAAATAATAGTGGGAAAATGCTAGTTACCCTACACACACACACAACATATTTAAAAGACACTTATGTTAAAAATGTTAGTGCATTTTGCTTGTGATGAAATGTGTGTGGAAATTAGTTTACTATGAATTTAATTCATTTAACCTAATTAATATTTTTTTCAAATTTAAATCTAAAAAATGAATATTATTATTAATAGATATAATTATTGTAGAAAATCATTAATTACTTATTTTATCATTGTCTACAAAATTTCATGAAAATTGGGTAAAATCAATTTAAAGTTAATCTTGAAAAATTATGCATGATATTTATTTAGAAATTAAGAAAATGATTTTATTACTACTATAAAGTTTTAATGTTAGTTTGGTAAACTAAATATTAACAGAAGTTAGTGAAGGAGTTAATATTGAGAAAATAAAAGAAAGATGGCGTAGTTATTTAAATTGCATGTTTTTTTTATAATTGATTATCATTTAAAAAAGAATTGCATGGAGACTGGTAACGCAATTTAAAGCTAAAATTAAAATTAGCTTGACATTTATCTCAAAAATGGATTTTTTAATTATTTTAGATAAAGATAAAATTAGATTATTTTATTAATTGCATGGATAAATAAATTTAGAAACTTATCATACAAAAATGGATAGTGCTAGTTTTACAAGAGAAATAAGTTTATAACTAAAACTTATTGAAAAGGAATAAGTGGGGGAGATAGGGAGAAGAGGAAAAATAGTAGGTCTTAGAGAAAATCCAAGCAAAAGATAATAAGTTTATTATTAATTCTTAGAATAGAGGTTATTTTTGTTATTTACAATTTTGTATACATATGAATAAGATATATATATATATATATATATATATATATATATATATATATATATATATATGATGTACATAGGGATTTAGAGAATACAACACCGATTAAGATTGATACATGAGTCTTTCAATTATAAACACAGGTCAAGAGGAATTAAGATGCATCCCATATATATATATATATATATGGGATGCATCTTAATTCCTCTTGACCTGTGTTTATAATTGAAAGACTCATGTATCAATCTTAATCGGTGTTGTATTCTCTAAAGCCCTATGTAAATCATATATATATATATATATATATATATATATATATATATATATATATATATATATATGATTTACATAGGGCTTTAGAGAATACAACACCGATTAAGATTGATACATGAGTCTTTCAATTATAAACACAGGTCAAGAGGAATTAAGATGCATCCCAACACATAAGATGTGTGTGTGTGTGTGTGTGTGTGTGTGTGTGTGTGTGTGTGTGTGTGTGTGTGTGTGTGTGTGTGTGTGTGTGTGTGTGTGTGTGTTGGGATGCATCTTAATTCCTCTTGACCTATGTTTATAATTGAAAGACTCATGTATCAATCTTAATCGGTGTTGTATTCTCTAAAGCCCTATGTACATCATATATATATATATATATATATATATATATATATATATATATATATATATATATATATAATCTGACCCTATTTGGAAAGGATTTTCAAGCTATAGGCATAGTAACATCTTCTCAAAGAATGAAAAGGGTCATATATGCCAAATTTACCAACTATGATGGATGAGCTCTAGATGTTGTCTCAAGGGAGTGGTCAAAAAATAAGATTGATGATCAGTCCCTTAAAAGAAGGAAAATGATGGAATGAAAAGGTAAAAGGGGGTGAAAAACACTAATTTGCCCACAAGTGGTTATAATAAGTGGCATAATGAGATGCCCCAGTTAGGTGATAAAAAGGATTATTTACCTAAAGGTGATTATAATAATCAACAAAGCAAGGTAAAAAGATAATAATTTACCAAAGGCTATTATAATAATTAACCAAAGGATAAGGGTAACAAGAGAATGATTTTCCTAAAGGTGGTTATTCTCATGAAAAGGAAAATGATGATTTGCCCATAGGTGGTTATAATCATTGGTAGGATAAAAATATGCCCCAGTTGGGTGGATAGAGATAATGATTTTCCCAAAGGTGGTTATAATCATTAGCACAAATGAAAACATTCCCATGGTGGGTAGAATAATGATAACAATTTGACCAAAGGTAGTTGTAATCATAAACATATAAAGATATCAAAACATAATGATTTTCCTAAATGTGTTACAATCATTAGTATGACATTGTGGATTGAAACACAATGATTTGACCAAAAGTAGTTAGAATCATTGGTACAATAATGTGGGTTAAAACACAATAATTTTCCCAAAGGTAGTTAGAATCATTGGTATTGTTTGTGGGATAATATGGACAAGTGTAAAATGGGGATTATGAATTGAATTCATACTCGTAGAGGATGAGCAAACTGGTACATAGAAGAAAGATAAGTTTTAACAATCTACTAGTATAGAGATGCACATCCTAACTAGCAATGATTAATTTTTTTGTGATTTAATTACTCTGTATTTGTGTAATGTTTAGGATAGATCAAGAATTCTTTAGGTGCCAAGGAGAAGTACCATATCAACATTTCTTATAAGATTTTTTAACCTAATTTTTGTTGTCTCACATGATGGTAGGCATCATGGTATTAAACTTAGACAAAATATGCATAAGGACTGACACACGATCTAATAAAAAATAAAAAATAATGCACTAATGATAAAAACCATGATGATAATGTTAGAAAATGAATATGGATGGACTTAAATATAATGCACAAGGAATCACCCAATGAATGTAGATATACTAAGTTAAGGCACAAAAATGAAAGCAAACAAACTAACATAAAGTTAAAACAACAATAAACAAAAAGTAAACTAAACTATCAAAAAGAACATGAAACAAACATAAACAATGGTTAATCATAATGTTAGTGAAAATAGAGAATAAATAAGATGATGAACACTTCCCCTAGGTTATAGTAGATAATAAAACAAAAAAACAAAATGGGGGAATAGAATAAAAGGAAGGGGGTATCCAAGCTCTAGATGCACTAGGTAAGTGGATGTTACCTACATAGTTCTATGGATGCAAAAGCTTTAGGCCAAATGTAGTTATCCTAGGATATGGGATAAAAGAAGATGATGATGATAAAATCATGATTTTATTTTAAATGAAATATGGGAACGATCTCATAAAATGGTGAGAGTGTAAGATGAAGCCTAGTGGTCATTAATGTATCACAGTCAAATACATAATATGCAATATGAAAGCTCACAAAATGGTGAGATCATAAAGATTAAGTTAACAAGGATGAGTAAACTAAAGGACAAGTAATTAAAAGTGAAATAACTTAGATTCCTAAAATTATTAATGTAAATAAGTGGTTGATTTGGTGATTTTTAGTATTTTATAGACCATTTACAAATGCTTTTGGAAATTTTTGAACATTTCAACTTGATCAAGGATTTCAAGATACGAAACAGTCCAAATCACAAAATGGTGAGAGTGTTCAAACTTTAATAAACATCATAAAATGGTGATATCTTGGAAAAGGGTGACTAAACTAACCTCAATGTGAATTGAGTGCTACCTACATAGTCTTAAGATAGGACCTCAAGTCATTGTACTTCTACCTTATAGTGGAGGAATCCAACTAAGTAGAAATAAGTTATTAAATTAGGAAAATGGCACAATATGGCATAAGAATGGCAAGGTGGGACTTTAAGGCATGATAAAGGTGTTGTTCCTAATTTTCCCATAGGTGGTTATAATTAGGAAACAATGGGATAAGTCAATGATACTAATTTTCCCACAGATGGTTATAAGTAGTAGCATAGAGTGAGACACTAATTTTCCCAAAGGCAATTATAATTAGGAATACTTAGAATGAAAAAAAAAATTAAAGGATGCAACTACCAAGCCACTATCACACTAGTCCAAAATATGGCCTCTATCTATAATATTGAATCAATTAATGAAACTTGATCGAGATTCCCTAACTAAAGGTGATTGAAGAAATAATGAAATGGAACCAAGGTCAAAGGGTTGTGTATGGAGGGTAAATTCAACTTTAGTCGATAGGGAAGGTATAGTAGAATGGTATATGGTATGGTATAAAAAATAATGTCAATACTAAAGTACAATGGAAATATGCCTCATAGATAACACTTCAAGTCTCTCAAGTGAGGTAACACTTGAGGTGTATAATGTTCATCAACTCATCAATTTCATCTCTATCTAGTGTAGTGATCCTATATGATCTAGAGCCATAATTTCTTCTTCTTCTCAGTCATGGTATTATTTTGGTTTTATTTGAGAATAAAATCCCCAAATTTGAACTCTTTATGTTTGACTTGATGGTTATAATGGCCATAGAGTTAATTATGGTATATTTGAAGGCTGTTGATAATGGCCATGCATTTCTCATCAATTAATTATATCTCTTATAGGTGAAATACTTGGTACTCTTCATTATTTAGGGCATTCTTCAAAGATATGTATAGAGAAGGTAACTTGACCTCAATGAGAAGAATGGCATCAATGCCATAAACTAGGGAATATGGAGTTGCTCGTATTGAAATATAATAATTAGTGAAATTTGCGTAGATGGTATGGAATATTTTGAGGTTCCAATCACATCCAACATCATTGATAATATTTTTAAGGTTGTTGATAATGATTCTATTGGATGCTTAGGCTTATCCACTACTATGTGGGTAATATGCCATAGAAAAATGTTGAGTAATGTTTTACTCAACACAAAGCATTTTTACATCCTTATTATTAAATGATCTACATTATCAGATATAATGTGGGATGGGATGCCATATTGGTAGATGAGGTGATTTAATATGAACTTGGAATTTTTTTTTCCAATCATGTGAGGGGTATAGCTTTGACCCACTTAATGAAATATTTGATAGTGGTAAGGATGTTGTTATGTCCATCAAATGAGGTTGGGTTAATATTCCTAATGATATCAAGGCCCAAGGTGGAAAACATCCATGGAGTAATCATTTATTTTAGTGTTTTGGCTAGGGCATGAATCATATTGGTATGTCATTGACATATTTCACACCTTTTAACATATATAGCTACATCTACATCCATAGTAGGCTAATAATAACTAGTACACAAGATATTTTTTTTCTAGAACACCCTCACTTGTGTGGGCTCTACATACTCATTTATATACTTCCTATATGCTAATGTTTTTTCTACCTAATTTAAACAATGAAGTAGATTTATATCAAAGTTACGGTGGTAAAGGGCTGAGCTAAGTAAGGTATCTAGTGAGGCTTGGTAGGTAAAGGCCCTTAGTTGTTTAAATTATAGTTTAGGTGGCATGATATGGTCATGAAGGTAGTTAAAGAGGTTTAAATACCATATAGAGTTGGGACCAATAATAATATATATTATTGCGATGGTTGAAGCTTTATGAGTAGGCACTAGAAGATTTTTAATGAGGAATAGGTATTCTTTTACCTTATTTGTGTGGTAGATAAAAGAGATGATGGTATCCATGGCATCCATTTTATGTTACTGACACTTGGTATGTGCTTAAACTGTATGTTTGTAATCTTTTATTTGAGATTGTTGATCATGGCCTTGTATGGTACTAACTTGTCATCTTTGGTCTAAAAGTGGTTTGTAACTTGATTAATGATTAACTAAGAATCAATATAGACCATGAGATGATAAATATTCCATTATACTACTTTAAAAATCCCTTTGATGAGTGTTTCATATTCATCCATGTTGTTAGTACAAAGAAAGATGATACATAATGATTTAGGGATAAGATCCCCTTGTGGTATAATAAATAATAGGTATGATGTCAATCCATGTGAGGTGAATGATCCATTAAAATACAACTTCCAGTGTTGCTTCTAAAGAGATATTTTAATGATGGTCATGATGGACTCACTAGGAATTAAAAAGTTAGGGGTTTGATATATGTAATAGGAGCATTAACAAGCTAATATGTTTACACCTATCCTTTTATGGCCATTTGGTTGATGTATTCTATCTCAAACTCACTCACAAGCATTATCCATTTAGCCATGTAGACTTTTAAATATGCCTTGGATAGTAGATACTGAGTGGATCTAATTGTGAAATAACCATGATTTTTTTGTTAATCATGTAATGTTACAGTTTCTATGTTGTAAAGACCATAACTAAACAAGATTTTTTAATAAATGTATATTTATGTTCATACATGACCAATTTATGACTTAGATAGTACATATAATGTTCTTTTCCATTATTGTCATGTTGAGATAGATGTGCCTCTAGAGCTTTGTCTATGGAAGCTAGATAGAGTAGGAATGGCTTTCCTAGCCTAGGTAGTAAAAAAAGAGGTGGATTGGAAAGATAATCCTTTAGGTTCTAAAAATATTTTTGATGGATTTAATCCCAATGAAATGTGACACTCTTATTTAATAAGTGTGTAAATAGATGGCTCTTATCATCTAATTATGAAATGAATCACCTAATAGATTGAATCTTTCCTTAAAAACTATGGAGCTACTTCAAATTAGAAGGTAATGGAATTTTATTAATGTCTTTTACTTTGGTACGATCAAATTTAATGCCTCTACAAGATATGATGAAGACTAATAATTTACCCTAAGTAACACCAAAAACATACTTCTTAAGATTAAATCTAACTTTGTATTCATAAATTCTCTCAAATATTCATTATAATATGGTTGGATGATTCTCATGGGTCTTTGATTTACCTAATATGTCATCAACATAGTCTTCAACAATGTCATGCATCATATCATGAAATATGACATTCATGGCTCTTTGGTATTTGGCCTCAACATTATGGAGACAAAACATCATAACCTGATAACAAAACATTCCCCATGGATTAGTGAATGCTATTTTGTCTTGGTATTCTTCCATGATCAGGATCTATTTATACCTTGAAAGTCCATCCATGAGTGAAATAATTTCATACCCCATTTTGGATTCAACTATCATGTCGATGTATAGTAGAGGAAAGTCATCCTTGGGGTAGGGATTGTTTACATCTCTAAAATTAGTGTAGATTTTAATTCTTTTTGGATTATTACTAACCAGAACAACATTCAAGATCCACTCAAAGTATTCTATCAGTTAGATGTATCTTGCTTCTAATATTTTTTACAACTCTTTATTTACTAATATAGCAATGCAAGGATGCATCTTGCAAAATTTATATTTCATAGGTTTGTCATCAGGATGTATAATAAGGTGGTGTATAACCAAGGTGGGGTCCAAAATTGGCATGTTAGAATAAGCCCAATCAAATCTATCAAAAAATTACCTCAGAAGGGATGTAAATATTTCATGTTCCTCCTTAGTGAGGGATGCACCTAATTTCATCCATTTTGGGTCATCTAGAGTCTCAAAGTTGAATTCTATAGTTTTTATACTAATAGAGTCAAGTCCTCTTCTAGAATTGTTAGAAATGATTTAAATTGGCCTAAAATGACAAATTCCTCTATTTGGATTGGTTATTCAAGCTCTCCTAAATAAGATGAATCTAAATCTCCCAATGGTAGGGATATTACAAACACTATTGGAGTCTCTTGGATAATTCAATCAAAGGCATGTTGTTCTTTAGAACTGAACTCAAACCCAAAACTAAGTTCATCATTAGTGATATCTTGAGCTATGTTTGATGAAATATTAACACCTTCATCTAATGACACCTGAAATAGGTTTTCACCAGAAAACTAGCCTTTCTCTTTACTTTTACCCTAGTCCAAAAGTGCCTCAAAGAGGTTTTCACTTTAGGACCTAAATGTTTTATTTATTTATTTGTGGCTAGGGGTGTTCACCCATTCTCTAAAATAGGTTTTACGATCAAATTTGATAGAGAACCTTTATTTGTTGTCTCTTAATGGAACACTATCTCTTAGGCCTAAAAAATTACAAAAGGCCTCATCATTTTTAAACTCATCTACAGGCACTATGGATTATTATTTGTCCTAGGAAATAAATTGAGGGTGATATAGAGGAAGCATATTACATTAGATTATTAGAATAAGTGTACAAATAACATAGTTGTAAAATAGGTTGGTATTATCAAGGTCTTCATAAATATTGTGATCAAACTTTGCTTCATTGTTGACATCATCATTACTAGTCGTTGGTGTTGGAACATGAATAAGATATGTGGGGTCATCTCTAGGTAGTTTAAATCCAAGACCATAGGTTATTTTATACCTATAGAGGTTGATAAGAGTCTACACATAATTAACCTAATAAAATATTGAGAATAATAATCAATACTAAAAAACTATCATGTATTCACCATATATTTGAATAATACATAGGCTATTAAGTATCTAAGATGGTCTAACAACTTTATATATAATAGGAAGGTAAACAAATAACTAACCCATTAATAAAGATATAGGTACAACTAAAATATATTATTTCTATAAACAATGTATTTGACTAGCATAATAATAATAACCAACTACTAACCAAATATAGCTCTTTATGAATTATACTCATGTAATAATTCACATTACAATATATACAAATGAATGTGAAGACTAATTATTTCCTAACATTCCCATATTAGGCCTTACATAGTAATTTGTGTTTTATAGGACTTAATGAAAGTAAATAAAGAACACATCAACTTCTTATCAACCATTAACTATTGAGAACACATCAATCAAATCAATGTGGTAACTTTAAATAGGTAAATCTCCCATCAACCTTTCACTAAGAGAACTACATCAACCTTTATAGTGTGGGAACTTACCAATAGGAACCATTTATTCAATTTTCACTCCTACATCTCTAAGAATTTCCTTAAATAGAATCATATGCCAGCACATACTTTTAGGTCTACATACTATTGTCTAAATATTGATGTACATGACCACTATTATGTAAATAAAAAATCTTGCATTTACTCTATGTGAACATAACAAACATTTCACTAGATGATCATCTTCATAAAGAAGTATTGTAATAAAATGATCTCTATAGTTATCTATTATCCTATACAATTATTACCATATTCCATGACACTTTTCTCCAATCCAACTGGGGTAAGTAAGAAATATGCCTCATATTTATCATACATACAAATAAGTGTTAAAAATAAAAATATATATGCACCAACATAGTAAAAGTACCCCTTCATTAGTGGCTAATGAGAGGTAAAAATCCTCCATTCTCTAGTGTATTCTAGCCTAAAGTATGTAAGTTGTGTATTCATTCAGTATTACGTTAAGGAAATAGCATGTAATTTTTAACAAATAACCCACCCAAAACACATAACTACACATTTGAGTCAGGATGTTAACTTTGCTCAATAATGTGTCTTTTACATAGGATTGGATTTTTGACTTTTATAACCAACATTAAATATCAACATACATTAACAAATTTTGATAGTGATTCCAAATCTATTAAATTTTTTTTTTTTAATGACTTACATACTTGGTCTCAATGAGACTTACCCTTATATTGACCATTTTATCTAAATAACTTAATAAAACGTTAAAGAGGACTAATAACATAACACTAAGAAATAATTAACTGAAATCATTAATAATTAAATACCTTCTATTGACTATCATTAATAAAATAAACTAGATAAAGACTTAATAATTTTATATGACCAAACATATAAACTATGATGAATAAAAATTCATGTGCAAGGAATTGATCCACAAATAAAAATATGATAGATTATAAAAACTTCAAAATGAGCCTATGTACCATGAGAATAACATGTTGTATGGGATCAGGTTGGAGAATTGACCAAGCTTTACTACATCACCTTTGTGAGACATTATGGATTGATGTTGAGGGAAAAGTAACATTTTTCCAAGTGAGTTGACTATTGAGCTCGATGGGAGAGGGAATCTAATTCCAAACTCCATTTAGGAGGTGAGGTAATTGCATATATACACTAGACTATGGAATCTAAATTTCACATGGAGGCACAACCAAAGTAAGGGCTTGCTAGAAACAATCTGATATTATTGCATAGATTGATGGTAGGTCTATGCAAAAGCAAAAATGAGACTAAGATTGAAGAGGATACTATCTGAGTGTGGTTTGGCAATGTCATGTTCTAGATCTTAGTTTCAAATAAGCTATATTTGGATTAAATGCAAATAGGTTTCAATGAGTTCTATTGATGCACCAATACAACCATAAAAGGTGAGCCCTAATGAATAGTGAAACATACAAGCTTCAAAATTTATTAAACAATAGTCCCCTTATGATCAGTATAGAATATTATAACCTACATACACCATTCATATTAGATTCTTCGAACTAGAAATAATAGTTCCAATCTAAAGCTTCTTTTCAAAATCTAGTGTTGAAAATAGCTTTATGCTTAGATTTGACTAGGAACCTACATGGGGACAGAAAATAACTCCTACTCCATAGGGAAATGCCTCCCTATATTTTTTAATTCCTCTAACAACTTGAATAGTTGAACTCTCAACTTCATTCCAAAGACTCACTCTCATATACTAATATTAACTACAAATAACATTTATACTACATATAAATTTAGTGTAATGTGATTTACATCATATATGGTAATACAAAATAATTTAGACTTCCCCTTCAAAGCATCATCGATCCATTATCAAAATATCCTACTCTAATACCAAATATAGAGGTTTATTAGAGTGTATGCATAATTAACCTAATAACATATTGATTAATACTAAAAAAACTATCATATATTCCATATATTCAAATAATACATAGTATATTACATAAATAAGATGATATAACAACTTCCTATAGAATAGGAAGGCAAAAAAACAACTAACCCATTAATAGAGATATGGGTATGACTAAAATAGATTGTTTTTGTAAACATTATATTTTACTAGCCTAATAATAATAATAACCAACTACTAACCAAATATAACTCTCTATGAATTATTACTCATGTAGTAATGTGTTGTCACTTGGATTTTCACCTTTTGAGGAGATATAAAATCTCTCCTCATCTAAGTGACACAATGAAATCACCTCTACGCTTGTGGGTAGCCTAAGAAATGAGGTGAATCTCTAGATAGGGATAGCTCCCTTGATGTACCACTTTAGATTGCAACTACTACTAAACTTGGGAGGTGAAAAAGGAGAAGGATAAATAAAATCAAACTAAACTAAGGGAGGTGATACACCAAATAACATGATGACATCCAATCATATGCATATTACACTTGAAATCAAAGGACAAATTGAAGATACACTTCTCTAATCTTCATCTTCTCACATCAATATTACATTGTGGGGTTATGGATGAATGTAAAAAGTTATCAGGACTATACAAGAGGCCTTGAATCAAAATAATGAAAATAATAACTCATTAAATACTTCACATCTCTTAAAACACTTCACATGCCCTGCAAGAAGAAGCTTTCCAATTGTAAATAGGATGAAAGAATGAAAAAACATGATAAGGAATCCATAGTCTTCACTTATGAAAAATCAAATGTTCCAAACAAAAATACTAAAAAAAATAACTTATGAAAAATCAAATGTTCCAAACAAAAATACTAAAAAAAATAATTGATTAGGTTAAAATAAGTTTTATTATTTATTAAAAGCTATACATTTGAGCAGGGCTTCACCATACTCAAGTGGAGCATCCAATACAATGCCAAAATGGATAGTTCTTATAGAACTTGAGAGAGAGAGAGAGAGAGAGAGAGAGAGAGAGAGAGAGAGAGAGAGAGAGAGAGAGAGAGAGAGAGAGAGAGAGAGAGAGAGAGAGAGAGAGAGAGAGAGAGAGAGAGGAGAAGAGAGAAGTCCAAGGGTCACAAGGACAATCTTCAAGCTGATAAAATCAATTACTTGTGCATGATAAGAGGATGTGGAATAAACCATGCAATGTCAGAAGATACAAGTGTCAACCCAAGTCATAATCCTCATGAAAAGTGGAAAAAAAACTCCTCATTCTGGTTCAGAAAAACTATCTAAATGATTATCCTTATTTTAATGCCTTATAATGGATTGGTAATATGTATTATTATTTTAATAAATTATAAGGACATTATACATTTCTTTCCAAGCATTGCTTGAAGGCTTGGTCATTTGAAATCACCTGAAAAGGATTAATCATCATCTACAATCCAAAAAACACTCCTTTCATGTAGCCTACACCCTTGGCTTCCAAAAAGATATAATTTTATCATGAAAATACATAAAATTTATTTAATTACATGTTTCAATTCCATCCATGGCCTTATAATCATCAAGGACACCTTAAAAATCCATCCAATTGAAGTTTTCACACTTCTCCCTAACTTGTCCATTAGGACAGTTTTGATTGGTTAAGTTGAAGCACCTAGTTTAGACACTTATAATTTTATTAAATTCATTAAATGACCATAGGAAGTTATAATATTCCTCCCAAACTTTATTTCATTTTAAAACTCTTCTTGTAGCCTACACAATACAAAAAAATGGTCAAAAGTAACATGTTTCTCACCCCATCCATACAAATAATTTACATGTGATGGAGATTTAGTGAGTCCTATTCAAGGTAAAATATATTTCATGATAAATTTTTTCCATTAGATCAGATTTCTATCTCCATCTCCATTATCAGGTCTCTATAAGCATTTAACAGGAGTTTTAGGCCTACATTCCCTCTTAAGATTTTTTCATAAAATTTTGACATCTAAGTTGAAAAAAAAATTAAATTATTTTATTTTAAAGGACCTTAATAACTTCCCAAAACTCATTTGGCTCCTATGTATATCTTCCAAGAATATATGAGCATTTGAAGTTGCCTATTCAAGCTTGTTTTCCTCTTTCTTGCAAGTTTGAGTTAGATTTTGAGCCAAAAATGGATTAATTTGTGTTTCCCATACATCAAATAGATTTAAAACCTATATATCAACCCCATAAACATAATCCATAATTTTTATATTAATATCTCATGCCATAAATGTGACTGACTCCTCATTTGGCCACTAGGTCTAGACCTTGCCTAGTAGGTTTTAGTGTAACTTAAGCCCTAAATAGCCTTTGATGGATTTAATTTCCTCTTTATAACTTAATAAATAATTTATTCATCCAATTCACATGTTTAAATTATCTATATATCCCATCAAAGTCTAAAAATGAAGATAACTTCCTCATCTAGTACAAGGTTTCACCATTCCTCATAGCCCTGACTGAAACATCTATGGTTTATACCATTCGATTCAGTTTCACCATAGATATTTTTTTTATTAATGTTTATATATGAGTAATAAATATTTTAAAACCTTATTTAAAGGTTTTTATGTATCTTGGCTTCACCCTATCACCTATTTTCTAAACCTGCCATTGTTTGTGTATGAAGAAGTACCCCCTGTCTGAGATAAAACATAGGGTAATTCCCATATTATCTAAGTAAAAATGAGTATTTAATATTTTTAATATATTCATTAATATTATCCACACCAAAATTTATCCTTTAGTGACCTCATTTACCCTCTCAAATCCTAAAATTCCCAAATAGACTGTATGAAGGAACACTATGTGCAGGGTCCTTTATAGAAACTATATGTTGCATTTGAAAGGGGATTTACATGCTTGGTTTCCAATGTATGAGAGTATTTTTATCAAAAATAATTTATTATAACCTTCAATCATCCATCTAAAATTTTACATACTCTTCATACTTTCCTTTTACCCTTGTCTAACTCAGACTGAGTATGATAATATCCTGACTATGTTTCTTGTTGAAAATACCCCTGCTAGTTGTGTTGCATGATAGTTATGCATAAGAGACAAAGTATAATCCTCACTTAATCCTTCCAATACAAATTATATCAAGTTTATTTCTTAATTTCACATTTTGGTGTTTGAAAACCTTCAACACTAGTTGAGATTAAGTATGACCTTTGACTGTATTTTGTTCTAAGGCTTAAGCCTGTAGGTGTTCTTTAGCTAACTTTAGGATTGAAATAACATAAAACCAATTTAATAGTACCTTGGGGGTAATTTTTAGATTTTTCATCAGATTAACATGGTAACTTCTTGTTAAAACTCCTTCTATGGACTATGTATTCCTACAACTACCTATAGGTGGGCAATTGTTGACTAAATACACTTGTAGGTGTATATAGAACCTACCACATTTCTCCTTAACCCTTGTTGGCACCTAATTTGAGAAAAAATGTCATATTAAACAATATAACAAGAATCTAACATTATGGTATGGTATATATTTCAACTTTGGGTTTGAAATTCTCATTTTAAGCTCTAGTTATAGATTTCACTGCCTATTCTTGGTACTTTTAAGGGCATATTTATGACCTTAAATAACTACTATTCTTTGGTCATATACCTCCTAAAATTGAAATGGTTCTAATATTATTTGGATACTATAATACATATCCATTTAGAAGCTTCAAAAGTCATTTCAACAATATTCCAAGATATCATTAAAATCTCTAGGAGCTCTATTTTGCCACTTTTAGGGAAAATGAGCTTGAAATAGTCCTTAAGTCCTTAGAGCATGGTTTTCAACTCCATATTCCAATATATCCTATAAAATTTGTTATTAATGATATTTAATCCATAATAAAACCTAAATGAGAGCTTCAACATCAAATCCAACACCTCATAATGATTCTTTAACTCTTTGCTAGTACCTATAGGCAAACTGTGTTTTGAAGGTGTAGGCAATAAGGTGAATTGCAAGAAAAAAATTACCTTTAGTATTTTATGAGTTAAAAAACTATCTCCATGCTTCAAAATTATCTCTTCATTCCTAAAATAACTTTACACCATAATTAGGGCTCCCATTGTAACATGACATCGTCAATGGAAGTTATAGGTGCATGGTGAACTATATATGGGTAGTAAGGATCAATTTGTCAATGTATTGAAGGAGTTTTCCTTTTCAAAAAATTTATCTATCCTAAATGTGTGTGGAAATATATTATAATAATATTCAAACTCAAAACTAGCTATTATACTTTCCTTTCAACATTGAAACTCTCTATGAGACAACCTAAAAGTGTACTTTTCTATCGCATGATTATATGACACAAAAAAAGCTCATTTTATTGGAGATTGTTGCTTTGGTGAATAATAAAAAAGGACATTATATCATTTTATAACATTTTAAACATGATTAATGACCTTTCACAACCCTTGGAACCCTTTTTAAAGCATGAAAATATTGGACATGGTGAAAAATTGTCTATAACCAGCATAGTGCATCTTCTTGCAACTTATGGAAAATTTGCTTATCCAAAAAGTATGGAACATGAAAATAAGAATGGATACAATTGTATATTTAATTTAACATCATATGGAAGTAATGTGACCAATTGGTTCATACGTAATTTTCCAAACCAAGGTAAAAACTATAGGGTACACAGATTGATAAGTAGAAAAGAATAATCATATTGCAAAAAATGGTTCATGAAGCACATTTGATTAAAATTAGAAATATTTTTATGTAAATTTATATCCATAATTTTAATACCACTTCCCAAAATCATTCGATAGGAAATGCTTTCTATTAGCTGTACCAAGTAAAAACATAAAAGTCACTTCTGTTTGCCAAGAAGGGTGAAAAGAGAGATGAATGGTTTTAATAAATAAATGACACTTAAAAATAAAAAAAATCATGTAATTTAGAATTTGGAAGTTTAAGAGGCACTTATTTACCATTTTCCACATGTCACACTTCCCAAGGAGGTCATATAAGTGCCAAACTCTTCTTTTCCTTCAAGAAAACTACCTTTTCTTCTGTATAAACTATCATATTTCAGTTTTTTTAGTTAATTAAGACTTATAGGGCCACATGTGGAATTAAATCATCTTTATAAATGTTTATAATTCCAAATAAACCCATACAACTCATTAAATGCACCTTTTTTGACCCCTAAAATGACTTAAAAGGATATGTTGGCTAATGAAATTTATGACCAAGGCTAATATATCATTGAATAACATAAAATGACCTATGAAACATCTCATGACAATATATTACTCCCCAAAAACATCTATAAAACCAATTTTTACCTATGGGTGACCCAATTTGACCTAAAAGTCAAATTTGGTCAAAATAATGCACATTAAAATATATAAAAATTAATGTCAAGACTAATTATTTATTAATAGTACCAAGTTATAAAAATTGGCTCAAGATTACCCTAATAATTTGGCTCATTACATCCTCATTCATAGGATTGATTTTCCATGATTTGGTTAGGAATGGGGTATTTGGAATTTTTGTAATAATCGACCAACTTGTCATTATATAACCAAGATTCATCATTTTCAAATGAGTCTTCTCTTTAGCTAGTGGCTAGTGTGAAAATGATAGGAGTTGGACTATGGAGCTTGACATTTTCCTTTCATTTCCATTCCATACAAGGTGGCTTGGATTTGGGTCTTTCATAGGACTTTGGATTCTATGGAAGCTTAGAAATGTGAAATGTGTCATGGTTTAAATACTCTCCTGGGCCAATGGCAAAGATGGTAAAATTATTAGACATTTATAGAGATGGAATATGGGAATATGAATAAAATTATCTATGTCTATACAGTTGGCCTCTAGTAAATCAACAAGTATTTCTTTTTCTTTGTACTTTTTGAGAACTAAATCTAGGCCAAAATGGTAATTATAGATTTTGTATTTGACCTCGAAATGTTTACAATGTTCATAGGGATGTAAATTTACATTGATGGTGACCTCCATTCTTGAATGAGAAAACTTGGCACAATGGTACAATGTTGATGGGATTTCATGAATTTCATGTATCCAAGGTCTATCCAAGAGAAATTTTTATGACAAATCTAGGTCTAACACATGGAAAAGTGTATCATAGATCAAGAATCTAATGATGACTGGCAAGATTATAGTGCCTTATGATTCCCTCTCTTCATTATCATAGGCCTTGATAGTGAATATTTCTAGATATAGGTCAGTTTTCATGTATCTAAGATGCTTGATTAGCTTCAGAGACATAATATTTAGGCTAAACCCATTATCTATGAGGACACATTTCACTTTGTGTCATGTGATGACAAATTCAAAGTATAATAGATTGTTATGGAGAGGTCCAAGGGATAACATATCACTTTGGTCAAAGGATAACTATTGGCCTGGGGCTAGATGTCCAACCAAAGGTTAAAATTTATCTAGGGTTATATCTTTTAGAATATGCGATTAGCTTAAGATCTATGTTAAGATATTTTTGTTGATAGTAGATGTATGTAACAAATCTAGAATAGATATTTGTGTGGGTGTCTTTTGAATTTTTTTTACAATGTCAAATGTATTTTCCTTCATAGTGGTATATGGATTGTTCCTATATAGGATAGTTGGTTGAATGGGTTCATTGGAAGGTGGTTATGGGTTAGGAATGCTAATCTTTGACTATTGAGTTGTGATTGCACAATTGGGATTAAATACATGACCATTGTGGGTAGAAAATGATGATGGTAAGTGGATAAATAATATAAGTCTAAGTTGTTGGTGCACTTTTTTATGGTCACATGGAATAGATGATTTATTAGTATAAGGTCCCAAAATAGTAATCCCTAGTTGACATTGTGCCTATTTATAGTCCCAGGTCAGGGAAGGATCACTGACATAGATGGGTTGATTGGAATTGTTTAGAAATGGTCCTATTATATTATCACTTGGTCTAAGATTGATAGTGATGATGGAAATCTGACCTTATACAATAAGGAATATAAATTTGTTATAGTCATGTTCAACTGCATGATAATTTTTTTGGGTATTATAATCATTCTAGCCTTAGTTCCTCCCATTTATTTAACATTGTTGTTATTTTTGGTATGGATATTGTTATCATGGTTGTTGATACTTTTTTTACTGTTACTGATTATTATTTTTATGTTGTGGAAATAGGTTTTAGTATATACTTAGGTTCTTATTAAATGTAGATGCTTTATTATCCTATGTAATCTCCCCATTTTCCAACACATTTTCAATGAGGTGTTTGATCTACACATAATGGCATATATTATGTCCATGAACATGATGATAGTCATAGAACTCATGATCCATGTACTAGTTTGGATATGGAATACCCTCAAGGTAGTGCTTTGGTATTGGCCAACTCATCATGTTAGCTATGGCCAGATTACAAAACATGGCTTCAATTGGTTTTCCAAGGTTATTGAAGACTCAATGAGTAGGTATATTTCTCTTTGAAGGAGGGGTTTTCAAAGGTATTGGTTGTTGTATTTTAAATGATTTGAGTAGCATAACAACATTATCATGCCATAAAGATGTGGAAAATGGTTTGTTTCAAATTTTGTAATGCAAAAGACTTAGAATGAATTGGGTAATGTAACGACACCCTTTTCAAACAAGTGACACATAAAAATAAATGTTTGATAAAAAATGAAGGTAAAATGTGGGTTGTCAAATGGATGGCATAATGCCTATTTAAACAAAAGAGTGATGCAAAAACAAGACTCATTTTTGGATGTGTTAGGAAAAACAAATAGTTTTGACATAAGACCATGTAAGTCAAAAGGAAAAAATGATAAAAACACCTAAATGTAACATCCTAAATACTAAAACTATTAAGGTTGCATCATACTATTGAATTCTTTCTATATGCATGTTCTTGATAAGATTTTAAATTGTTGATCCAAAAAGTAAAAGCACATGAAAATTAGGGTTTTTAGGCCCCCTCTTATCTCAATAATTTTTATGATGACATATAAATTTGGGCTACCTTCCCTACATTAATAGTATGTCTGCAATAAGTGGGGTTGTTCTAAACTATCAATTTATTTTCATTTCTAAATGGTATCATATGTGTGGCAAAAACTAAGGAACAATCATGTTATTTAGATCTATGTTAAATATCTTGTTGTGAAAAGGTTTTGTCCTTTTCAAAACCACTACATCTATCAATTTCTTAGTGTAGTGCCATGTTCAAGTTGTCGATATGTTTTGAGGCTGAGTACCACTAACAAAGCTTGTTTTGACTGCTCAAAATAAGTGTCCTAGTGGGTCACCCTCAATTTATATATCCCGCCATGGAATGGGGTTGAAACAATGATAGGATATGAATTATCAAGTCAGAAATTCCATATAGAACCTATGGTGAGGCAATGAACTCCCTCCCACAATCCAAAATGCATGAAAAATAAAGATAAGTGGAAGGACTTTAGGGTCAGTTTTGGGTTACCCAAATCATACAATTTTTGGGGAGGGCCTTAGAGAATTTCCTTCCATTATTTTGAAATAAAGTGATTAATGCAAAGAGTGATATTTTTTTATCACTGAAGTTACCTAAAGGGTATGGTGGAGATCATACACACGACATTCATTTTACTAAAAAAACACTTCAACAAACAAGCATAAAAATGAAAATTCTGCTTATGAGTATGTAACTAAGATGATATTTTAGTTTTATAACACCAAAATGAAATGTTTATGAATATTGACACCCTTTTAATTATTTTTAAAATTTAAACAAAAAAAATAATAATTTAAGTATAAATATTTTTTAAACACCAAACTCAAATGGGATTTTTTCAACTTAAAGTGTTTGAAAGTGTTTTCTCTTGGCCTTTGGGTCTAGAAAATATGTTAGGGGGTCCTTGTTCTTAAAATAAAAACATGTGTGAGAAAATTAATTTTTAATCCTTTCTCTTGGGTTTCAAAAAATTTACATAGAGTGAAAAATCTTATAAGCACATATCAATATCACAGGCTTTCCTATAAAACTACAACTATTAGGACAATATCACTACTTTTGTGCAAGATAATGAATTAACAAAAAGTTTATAATATTATAATGATAATTTATAAATAATGAAAAGATCATAAAAACTATAATTAATAACACAACTTAACCCCATAGCATAAAATAGTTAGTAATAAAATTGTCATGGTTAAGCAATACTATGAAAGTTATGGCAATATCACAATTTACAAAGTTATTGACAATATCAAAAAAGTTAAAGTGATATCGTCACTATAAAGTTGTGACATTAGAATATTTAAATTTCACCTTCAAACAAAAATAATTAATTAAAAAACCATGATGGCCTAACACAATACCATGAAATTTAGCATAAAAATGCAAAAATTCTAACAAAATAATGAATGTAAAAGTAGTAATAGTATGCAATATCATGATTCTAGAGAGAAATAATGTGACTGTATAAAATAATTTTTTAATTTCCAAAAAAAAATCCTCGAGCCTTCAATTTTCATTTGTTTTGTTCAATAATTTTGTATTTTGACATGAAAATTATTAGGAGGGTGTCCTAAAAGGCCTTGGAAACAACTTTATGGGGTGTGGGTCCCATCAGGAATTCCACAATGTGAACAAAGAATACATAGAGGGGATATTAGTGTTATGTTATTCAAATAAAATAAATCAATATAACACACTAAAATACTAACACCTCTAGCCTAGACACTAAACAACGCATAGGTAACAAGCACACATATGAAAACACAACTAAAACATAAAATAAAACCTTCTATTACCTTTATTAGAGTTACAAATGGCTTTTTGAAGTGATTTTCTCATTTTGTACATCAATAGGTCTTTAAGAATGAATCTCTATTTACTCCTCTCCTTTTCACCTTGGCTTGGTTACTTGGATTAATAATTTGGCATGGTAACACTAATTGAAAGGTTTATCTCTCTACAAATTAGCATATTAACACTACACTATCAAAAGATTTGAAAAAATTTAGGCATAATAACTTTACACCAAAATAACTTGTTGAAAATATTTTTTCATTATAACTTTACACCAAAATGGCTTGGACATCAATATGCATGACTTTATACTTATAGCCTCAATAATCAACTCTCACCAAGGTGAGTTAAGGTTGAGTTTAAACATGGAATGGGTTCAAACTAACCCTAGGTGAGTTAAGGATAACTTTAGATGAGTTAAAAGTTTTCAAGTAATTATTATTTTCAATTACTAGGCATGACTCTCAAATTAGAAATTTTGGGATATTTTGGAAGAGCTTGACAACTCATAAAGGCAATGATGAAAAGGCTTGATATTTTGATATTTAGAATTTCCATTTTTTATATATTTATTAATTATAAATGGATAATTCAACTAAGCATTGAGTATTGTTTAATTATATGATTCAATTTTATTAGAATTTTATCTCTTTAATATTTGATTTAATGCCCCACTTAATGGGTTTATAGGGCAAACTATTAGTTGTTAGGTAACAAGGTGACTGAGGATGAATTCATGAGAGGTTATTATTACATACGGGTTAGTATCCCAAATACGGATGACTTAATATTATTCTAAGCATTGATGAATGATGTAGAGATAAAATTGAGATATTCAATGATTCCTAGGCTTAATTTGTAATGTTTGCAAGGAATCAGTCTGAAGTCTAGTCAAAATCTAGTTGTGGCGAGAATAAGATGTCTATAATATCTTCAAGGATTTATATGTATGGGTCAAGAAATGTAATAATTGTGTCTTTGTGTGGGCAAAGAGAACATTTTATCCCTCCCTCTTCACTTAATTTCAAATGATCATCTATTTATGCATTGGGGATATGATTTCATAGGGGAAATCAATCCACCATCAAGTTTAGGACACAAATGGATAATAACTACAATAGATTAGTTTACTAGGTAGACCAAGGTAATGTATTTGAAAGAGGAAAATGAGGTCAATATTCTTGACTTTTATGAAGATATTTTAACTAGGTTTTGAGTCCCTTCTACCACCATATCATATAATGCCTTGGCATTTCTTAGCACCAAAATATCTAATGGGATTTATGAAAAGGAATTCAATTGAGTACATCTTCAAATTAATACCCTTAAGGTAATATACTTTCTTAATATACAAACAATAAATTTCTAAATATCATTAAAAGAACATTCAAGGAGAATCAAAGGGCATGGCACATAAAGTTGAAATCAACCTTATGGGATAATATGATTACTTCCAAAAGTTCTATTAGAAACTCACCTTATAAGCTTGTCTATGGCAAAAAGGTTAAATTACCAATATCCCTTGAATTAATAGCCTTAGAGATCATTAACCATCTTGAGATTATAGAAGATGGATACATGAAAGTAAGATATGCAGATTTGATGGAGTTAGAGGAGATAAGAGACCAAGCCATGCATAGTGGAAATTCATAAAGAAAAAGTGAAAGAAACAAGAAATTTTCAATAAGGATACCTTATCCTCAAATGGGATGAGGATGGATCAAAAATAGGTAAGCGCACCAAATATGACATTATATGGAGTGGTCCTTATGTCATTTCTAGCTACAAATCACATAATGATTTTCAATTGTTAAAATTGAATGGGGAAGAGCTATCAATCTCAGTCAATTAGATATTTATCAAGAAATGTTATTGAGGTGTAATGTCATATTATACATAGTAGTGTTATATTTCACTTTCTTCCAAGTGACATTATGCACATGTTAAATTGGTAATTTTAGTAGTTCAATTCACTAAGTGATCTTACACAAGTATTATTTTTGATTTGAGGACTCATTTTTTAGTTTAAATTTTGAATTAGGAAGGTACAAAAGTTATTATCATGTTTAGATCAGATTTGGTGATGATTTTCAAGGCTCCATGCCCAATGGACTTCTTAAGCCAGCTTGTCTTTTACATAGAAAGTAAGTAAATTTATAGAGGATGCCAATAATGTTGACCTTTTAAGTCACAATTGTTTCCATTATATTTTCAAGTTCATAGGTATTTCATGATAATTTTCATCCTTTCATTACTATCAATAGGCTTAGTGACATCATATTGATATTTTCCCTTATTTTAGGGAGCTAGTTACAATAATTAAGCATTTATTGTGCCCTCTTAGTATGTTTTAAGACTATCTTGCAAAATTTAAGGTATTTTTGAAAAAAATAAGGTTAATTAAATTTTAATATATCCCATTCATGTATAGCATATAGAGTCTTAGTTAATTTTTAGCCTTCATAACTACTTCTTGTTTGACCATCTCAAGCTTTTAAAGTATACCAAGGCATAAGTGAAATAAATTAAAGGAAAAATTATAAATAAAAGAAGTATGGTACATATGTTAAGGTGAAGAATAAGTTTTAAGCCTTAAATAAAATATTTTAATATGATATTCATGCATCTATATCATTTGTGAATATCTTTTGGTGCTCCAACTCATATCCAAATATGTATGAACAATTTTCATGAATTTTCAAAGGCAAAAGATTGGATTTTTATTATTTTCAAGGTGGGAAAAATATTAATAATGGTTATATAAAATTAATATATGTTTATTAGACACTTTTTAGTGTTTATGAACTCAAAATATGCTTGAATTATGCTAAGATAACTCAAATCTCTCTCAAAACTGATTTTCAAGCTTAAAATGGCCCCAAAACCAACATAATATCTTGGTGGATATGTTTCATGGATAATAATGGTTGATAGGAAGGTTTAATATTTATTTTTACTCACATATCATGGTTTTTATTATCATAAATAATGATGTAAGTTTATAAACAATTATTAAGAAGCAATATTAATCCAAAACCCTTCAAAACCCTATCTAGAGAACATGAACTTTGAAATTTTGATATTTTTAAGATTTATAAAGAAAAATTAATGATTTTTATGCATATAAATTATATCAAGATACATTATACCAATTAAAAACAATTAAATTTTTTGTATAGTTGTAAAATGGACCTAGATGACAATCATGCATGAGAAATGAGCACCTATAGGCCTGTAGATCTAAAAGTGCATTTTTAGTGGTTTTGCAATTGAAAATACAATTTAAATGATTTTAATATGTATATGGAATAGATAAAATAATTTTTAAAAAATAATTATCTCTTTATAAAATGTATAGCTCAAAATATAAATATTTTACCAAACTATCATGTTTGCTGCCCTAGGAGAACCTAAAAACACAAAAAAGAGCATAACTTGAGTTATGTTGATCCAAAACCTATGAAATTTTAAATAAATATGGATTAAAATATTTAATAGATTTTTTTTTGGTATAATTTATATATTATACTGAGGATAGATAAAAAAATAAAATTATAGGCCTATGCATAAAAAAATGTTGAAAATTAGTTCTCAAGAAGCCCAAAAATGTGAGAACTCAAGTTTTATTGATCCAAATGAGTTGAAACATGGTATGTAGGTGTTAAAAGGTTATATAATTTTTTTTTAAAATTAAAATTAGTTTTAATCCATTAATTAAGGAATTAAATAAGAGATATATCTCTCTAAGGAGTTTCTCAAACCTTAATAGAGCTCACACCTACATGTTTGAACTAAGTCATCATCAACAACCATGAAGGACATTATGAGAGGCCTCAAATTATATGATATCAGGTATATGTTTCATAATTTAAAATTTAACTAAAAATTTTTAGGTATTGAATCATGATCATAGAACTTTAATGCAAAATAATAATGTGAACATGGTAAAAAATCCATCAAATGATGAGATAAAGTTGTGCATCATCAATGAACCAACATAGTTACTATGTATAATAATAACTCAAAAATATTAATAATATAATATCTTCCCTCTACACCAAAATCAAAAGGAATAAGTCAAATCAAATAAGGACTTCTCAAAGTGGAGTTTCATCATGCAAGATTATAGTTTGTTGAAGATAAAATGGAGTTTCATCATGTAACTTGATCTTAAACAACCTCAAGCCTCCAAAAAGGACTTACACACCCCCTCATAACTTGGAGACTTAAAATAAAGTAATGATACATTGGATAAATAATAATATGTCAATTGAAATTTAACTTCGGTTATGTTTTAGTTTTAAGCCTTAATAAGGAAGAAGATGTCAATTAAAAGTTAACTTTAGCTACGTTTCAGTTTTAATCCTTGATGAGGGCATTGATGAAAAGTTTTCATGATTTTCCTATCATGAAAGACTCATTTCACTATATGTAATTATTTTATTCAAGTAATTTCATATACCTCTGGTTGATTGTGACTTAGCCTTGCCAAATTTTAGACTTGTAAACACCTTCTTGATCAATAAATAAATTAATTTTACCTTCTCATTTTCTAGTTATTATGTGAAATTGATGAATTTTTGACGTAATATTATGATAATTATAGCATATCCTTTATTTATATCCAGATTTTTCACCTTTATGCATCAAAATTGATCTTATGCATGTTGTATTTTGAGTCTCTAAGAGTTTATGCAATTCATAATTGTGATGAATGTTATTTGAGCTTCTTAAGACAAGTGGTCATCCTTATAATTACTAGTATAATATGAATCCTTTATAAAAAACACTTATGCCCAAGATTTATTGGTGAATTGTGTATGTGTGATTACTCTTTGAGATCATTCTGTGTGTGTCCAATCAAGTTGAGGTATCTAATTTTGGTGAATCACCTCATAGTTAGTCATAAAAGTATAGTAATATCTCTCTTTTCATTGTCAATAATTATTTCAGGTGAGTATCAAGGTGATCAATCAAGGGAAACATCCATTTTTGGAGGTTTAATTCCATTACAAGATACCCACAACCTAGAATTGATCCCATTATGTCAATTGGGTGAGGAATCCTAAAGACCTTATTCAAGGGTGAAAGCTCTATTTGACAACATTAGGATAGATATACCTATTTATTCAAGATAAATTTGTGCTAGGTAGATATATTTGTGGATTTAAACATATCCACATAATGTGGCCTCATCCCTATCCTATTTAACATCAAGATTCCAAATTTCAAATATTCATTTGGGTAATTATACATGTTTTTCAAGGTTAGATAAAGGAAATTATCAAAAGGTTTCATTATATAAGAAAATTAAAATCTCATTTCAAGGGGACTTTATTTCTATCTATCATTTATATTTTACACTATTTCACACTAATAAAATATAACCTATTCTTCAAAATTTAAATATTAATCATTAAGAACAATCTTAAATTAATTCTAAAACATTTGAAATTAAGTCAACATTTTACATTGTCAATTATCAAAGCCAAAATTATAGATGCATAAATATAGTCAAGGATCACATTTACATAATCACTATAGGTGGGATAACTACATGTGACTTGATCCCTTTATTATATTATTTTAATGCATAGGTAGTGATCAATAATCAAAGTGGGTGATTAGGGTTAACTCATCTCATTACACTTATCCTCTATTTTTTAAAGTTTCTATTTCTCACAAGCACCCCTAGGTTTTCCATATCAAAGAGAAAGAAAACATAAATTTGTATGTGGAATATACCAAATCCAATTATCTTACCCATCTCAGTAGACACATGTAGGAAATAGGAGAGTCACAAATTTGTCATAGTTAATTATGATAAATTATATAATCAAAAAAATTAACCAAAATGTGCTACTATCCAAGGAGTGTGGAATTGTCTAAAAATGTTCATATATATTGCCTCCATATTTGAGTTATCATACTCATATTTTTATATTTTCCATTGTCATACATTAGTTATAGTCATAGAAGTATAAGAAGCTAAGTATTTTAGATTTGGTTGTACTTACATTTTTTTAATCATATTCCACTTTTCAATTTGTATTTCACTAAATTTTATTTGACATTTATATTTACTCTTAAAGTTCAAATATTATATTATGAATAGATATAACAAGCTTTATACCTATTAAACAAACATTGTTTATGTTTTATCAAAAAATTGGGTGAAACAAATTGTTAAATCCATACATTTTTTAGCATTTATTTTAAGTGTTTTGTCCTAGGGTTTCATATTAGTTTAAAATTTATGAACAAAAAAATATTATATTCTAATTTTTTTTCAATTTCAACTTCTTTTATTTCTTCTTGATTTCTATAGTTATGTTTGTTAGTTTTAATAATCATAGTAATTGTCATTCTAGGCAAAGCAATAATAAGTTTTCAAGCATGGTGTGATGAGTACTAATCCAATACTCAAACCATTAGACAAAAATATACATATAATTTATTTTTCATTGTCTTTATGGTATATCAAAAACACACAGGGATTTTACTTATTAGCCATATGAAGATTTTAATTATTTGTTTTTTTAATACATCGATAAGTTATTTATCCCTAGGAAGTTACTCTCAATGAACCTATAATAAATAATAATTTAGCTACATGATGATGGAATCCTCTGTAGTTAGTTCTCCTTTGGGCCTTTCTCACTATTTAAAATTGGGATCGATATATCTTATATCCTATAAATCAAACACACTCTACATAGTTATAATCATTCTCCTATTTGGGTTTCCTTTATTAAGTTTATTCCATGATTATCTAATATTTGGAATAGAATGGTTCTATTTTTAAAATGATATGATGTTTTCTTATTCATATTTAGTGGATTAAAAACTTGTTTTTGTTCGTCAAAATACAATTTTTTTGGAATTTATAATTTATTTTTTATAGTAAATTTAGCCTAGAAGTTGAATGGCTAACTAATTTTAAAATTAATTTCTAGGTTTTGTTTATCTATATTATTTTACCAAAAATGTATTTTAATTTACATAGATACTTCATGAATTTTATTTTATAGTTGATGCTTTATTGTGTAACTCATATAATGGCTATATTAGATATTCATGGTGTATATTTTATAATTCAAGTAATGTTTTTTATGATAACATGGTGTTAGCCAAAAAATATTCAACATCTTTAATGATCATGTAATAAATTTGGTAACACTAATGTACTATAAAATCAATGTTACAAACAATCTTTATATATATCTTGTCTGTGGAATCCTAAGCGACCCACCCTATAATGTAGATTAATGTAACCAACATATCTTTCCTCAACCCCCTTCACCTCCCATAATCCTCTTAAGGGTTATTGTATGCATATTAAATCATAATTACCTAAATATTATTCTTGTTAAATCCTTCAAGATCAAATAAACACTATGAGAATGTTTATATAAGAATTACCAAAGAAAATCTATAATTCAATTCAAGAATCACATCACTTTAAAATAAGATCACATAAAAAAATAATAAAGAGCATTAAAAGGTTAATCATATATCTACATAAAATTCCAAATATTTTTTACCTAAAAATACTTCATATCAAGATTGGAAAACATAACAACTTATTTCCACAATTATTTATTCTAAAAGTGTACATAAGATAAGTTAGATTCTGATGAAAATACTATAGAATAAGTTGATCACATTACCTCATATGCATCCTCTAAGGAGGTCAAAATTCTATTATTCATATCATAGAATGCATTGGAATAATACACATATTTTTTAGTCTTTGAATAATAAAATAAAAGGTATCATTGATGGTGGTCATCCCATACTAGATAAATCAGTCAAACAACCTACTTACAATATGATTGCACTTCCTAAGGAAAAAATAGAGAAACAAAGTTTTAAAAATGAAAAAATAAATTAATAAAGGTTACAAAAGGAAATAGTGGAGTAGGAAAGATTGAAAAAGGAAAAATTAAGGCAATAAACATCACAAAAGGCAAATTTATAAAATGAAAGGTAGCAAAAAGAAAAATTAGAGCAAGAACAATTACAAAAGGAACAAGAGGAAAAAGTAAGTTTATAGATATAAAAATTATAAATGGAAAAATAAGATAAGAAAATGGAATAAAATGAAAACTAAAAAATACTAAAATAGAATTTTTAAACACAAACTTGAGATAATAAACAAATCTTCCTTGAGAAAGGGTTTCTCATGAAGGAAGTCAGAAAGAAGTATGTTCCTAAAAAAATAATGATAAAAATTTTATTTATAAGGATTAAAACACCATATTTAATTCATGTATAAATTAAATGATAAGGATAATTGTAAAAAAATGATAATTACATTTTCAAGTCAAGAATTCAAAGGAGAAATAATTTCTCTTCCTAGTGTTCAAGTAGTGATACCTAATTCTTCTCTAGTTATAAATGGGATGCAAGAACCTAATAATGATTAAAATATTCAAAAGAAACATAAATCCAATAATAACATGTGTTTTTGGTTTTACATATACAAATGTAAAATATTATAAGAGCAACATATCATAATTTCATGACCAAGAGGATAATTATGATTATATTTATGATAATGTAGAAGACTGGTACACTAATTCCAATGACACAAGACCTAAATATAAGTACCCCATAAATTATATATTTTATTTTTATGAACTAAATAAATTTTACATAACTTCATCATTCATATTTAATTATTATTTCACTTTATTCTCCTATCTTTGCACACATGTTCATTTGTAATTACATAGACCTATCTTCTAGCCCTTGGTTTGGTATTATTTATCCTTTTTATTTTGATTATATATCCTTATACAAACTTGGAAAAAAAATTCTTTGAAATAATTGTAATGCACATCTTTTGGAGTATTATTATTTCTCTTGTTTTTGAATATTAACTATCTACACATGTTGTGGCTTCCATTTGAGCTTACATGATTACATAATATTCTTCTACATTTTACATGAGTACATATTACATATCCACATACACTATTGAGCTACATTGTTTTAGCATTTATATACTATGGTAGAATATTTTTTTCTTTCACTTTCTCCACATTCTCATGCTATCACATATAGTGCACACTATGCCTTGACACATGTTATATATTGTTTAGACCCCTATAATTATTTTATTTTCAAAGACTTTCTACATCACCTTGCATATATATACAAATTTAAATATGTAAAAAATTTCAAAAAAATTCAAACATATCAAAAATAATAATAATAAAATATTTAAAAAATTTTAAAACATTCAAATATGTCAAACATGAAAAAACATTCAAAACATTCTCAGAAATCAAAATCAAGACCTGAATATAACAGAATTTTCTAGTTGCTAGTCTACTTCATTTACACATGTTACTTTTGAGATATTTTACTACTTAAAATATTATATTTTTACACATGTATTTCATGAGGTATATGAGTGTGTTGTAGGACATACACATTAGACATGGATTGTTAGATTATGAAATATTTTCTACCCAGTGAAGATGCCTATTTTGGGGGCATCTTATTCCACATATTATAGTATCATATTTTAAATCTATCTATGACCTCTCTACAATTTTGAGCTATACATCTTACAAGTTTCATGTTATTTAATCATATCTTACATTATGTTATTGTTTTACCCTATTTTTGATAAAACATAATAAATTATTTTATTATGTGATTATATATAAGTATAACACTATAAAATATAATATTTCCAAAGATATATAATGATTAATTATTATAATTTTAATAAATTTATAAATATGGAAAAATATTTTGTTAGGAAAGTAATAAGAAGAAATATAATTAGCTTTCACACTAAATTATGTTTATTGTTCCAACTGTCTAAAAGTGGTACAGAGTTAAAGGTGACAGTATAGTTTTAGAATCATAATCAGGAACATAAACAAAATATAGATAGGTTTATTATAAGTTAATAATGGTGTAGTGTACTATATTCCATTGATCAATGACTTATCTCAGTTGACTATGATAAGCTATAGATATAAAATGATAGAGAAGGTAGAAATATGGAAATGATCTATCAAATGATAAATTACAATATATATGTGGAAATGAGCATTGTAAGTGGACAACAATATAGTGAAATTGAGTCCATTAACCATTGAATTATCTTGGTTTATTTTGTATATAAACTAATCATTGTACCTTTTACATATGTGTATGTTTAGTAATTTGGTATATCACACTTAGGGTTTGGATGCATACAATTTTTTGTTTGTCTTATTTTATATTTAAACCCTTAGGTAACTTTGATATTTTGAAAATATAAAAGGAAAATATGGGATTGTAATGATATGAATTGACTCCAATCTTTCCTTGATTATTAATTGCTTCTTACATATCTAACACTCCATGGGGGAAAATCAATCTCAAATAATTATCCCACCTATAGTGAATGTTAAATTATGTTATTCTGACTATGTGTATGCAACTATAAGATGGATTAGGTACTTTAAAAGGATATATATTGAACTTATTTATAGGTTTATTGACTTTAATAATGTTTTCTCATGAATTATTACTAATTTGGTTGGAATAGGGTAATTTTTCTCAATATATAAAAGTGTGTAAGCATGAAACAAGTAAATATAATGTTTCTTAAATAAGTGACTCTCAACATATATTTATAGGTGAATATTTTAATAATTTACTTTAACTAACCATGTGAAACATGTGGGAAAACCAAAAAGTATCTTTTGAATTTTAGAAACTAATCGTTATTTGGCATAAGACATTGCCCTTGTAAGTGGAAAGAGATACATTGTGCTTTGTTCTCCTAGTTAAAACCTATATATCATGGTGAAGGACACATGTCCTGAATTATATATAGACACAAGATGATTTTATACTAATTTAGAATTTTATATTGAAATTTTTGTGTAATAGATGATGAAAAAAAAGGTCGACCTCACACATATATAGATGTTTTAAAAGAATGTTGCATAAGAGTCACGTAATTGTGCATAAGTCATGTGGTTTGAAATGTGTCAAGAATTATAAGTGTCATGTTTCTATGACCAAATTTATATGTGTAACATTTCCCATCATTTATTCTAGAAATAGAATTACTAGAGTAAAGGAGAAAAAATTAAACTTAGGTGTGTGTAACACACTTTGTATTTGAGAAGATACTTAAATTATATAGGGCACTAAAATTTATCAAATACTACAACAAATAATGTAGTAGTCATTTTTTAATTTTAAATTTTAAAAATATTAATTTTGAAAATATAAATTTTGTCAAAGAGAGTAAGGAAGGAGTACACCTATACATAACCAAAAATAAATTTTCCTGTAGCTTGTAAATGATAATGGGAACCATGCCCCCTTCTTAAATAATTTGTATATTTTAAACCAATGGAAACTTTGAGACTGATTAAGTCCCAATTTTTAATAACTAATCAATTTATCGAGTTGGAAAGATGAATTATTCAAAATCTCATGAAAAGGGAATAGTACCCAATGTACTAATTTCCCAAAAAGGGTGGAACCATGCAAGGTTTGATAGAAGTGATGCCAAGGCTATTTAAATATACATAAAATACACAAATTGTAATCAAACTTCTATATATGGATCTAGATTATGTTTTTCATGATCAAAAGAGAATGTATAATATTCATTCCCCCATCATTACAACATTTGTCATGGATTTCACTTTGAAATTGTTTTTTTTTTTCCTTTTGAAATTGTGAATTTATTATCTTTTAAAACGTGCATGAAAAGTATCATCCCTTTTTTTAGCTTTGAAATTTTAGATTTTGAAACTTAGGCATTTTTCCACTTTTAAAATTGAGACTTTTATTTTTGAAACTTTATATAAGCATGAACATGAATGAGTACCATTACCCCTAAATTTGTACCAATGATGTATAATTATATGTACCTATATGCTCAACTATAATTGTATTTTCAAATTTTAATAATTGATTTTATAAATATTTTTCATGTCCATACACATGACTTCAAGTGTGTATGATTATATACTTTTATTCTTGAGAAGTTTTCAATATGCATGTCATATATCCCCATAATATATATGAATGTGTCGATATTTGTCATATGTTAAATTTATGAATTTATTTAAATTGTTAAAAACGTGTACTTTATATTTTTTAAACTTGTATTTTGTATCTTTGTAACTTGTATTTTGTCTCAAATATGTTCATGGAGTTTTGGATTTATAAGATAATCCCATTGTGAAGCCACCTTTTGATGAGAGATGTAGCCTAAAATTCACTCATCTCAAAATAGGAGTTAACTATATCATGCGAGAAAGATATGATCATATATTAATAATTTCATCATGTTGGATAACATCATCATATAATTTAAATTTTCATTTTAATATTATATGTAACATTTTAAATTTAAATCACACAAGTGTCATGTCTAAATATATTTAGTAACGAGGTTTGAAGTACAGTTATTGTATAGTACATGATATGTATCATGGAACCACTAATCAATGTCAACAAGCACACAAGCACAACACATTATGTCACATAATGTTATACAATAATTCAAATGGCCACATATAAAGGACATGTTAAAATATCACCTAATAAAATATTGCACACATAGGACAAAGGGCAAAAAAACATGTTCAAATGTCACACATACCAAAAATAATGTCATAGAGATGTTCAAAAAAATTTCACACAAGGGCCAAGGGTTACACATAGTAAACAAACAATGTCTAAATTATGATCCAAGAAAGTAAAGAACATCAAAGGACCATACAAAAAGTGAAATCTAGTATTTTATATCCATATGTATCAATGTCATGTTTTTAGTAAATTAGCCTATCAAGTATCACAATGTAAAATATGAGTCATTATAATTACACTTGTAAGATATGAAATTAAACATTACATTTGAGATCATAGATAGTTATAACATGTTATAGTGTAATATGTAGAATTTATATGCCCTAGCATAGGTATAGCCATTAGGTGAAAGCAAGTCGAACATCTAAGAATGTGTGTAAAATTTGCCTCATGCATCACACTCATATAACTACTAAAATTCATGTGTATAGAAAATGAATAGTATATCTACCAAAATATGTGATAAATAAAATATGTAAATAAGTAAAATAATGTCTTACATTATGCTTAGGCACTATTTTTTATTGTTTTTAAATACTTTGAATGTTTTTATATTTTTTTTTTAAATTTTGATATATGTATTTTAATTTTAAATTTTTTACATATATACAAAGGAAAGTAGAAAATATTTTAAAATAAGAATAAGAGGGATAAAAATAATCTATAGCATGTGTCAATGCATAGTATACACTAGATGTGATTGCATGGGTATGTGGACAAAATAAAATAAACCAATATATTCCCATTGTTTATGTGTATTGAAAAGATGTATCTCAATGTCGTATGTGTAGATATAACTTTTCATGCTCTTGATGGGAAAGAATCAACATGTTCTCATGTATTATTTAGGAATAAAATTATAAATAATATAATATCAAATGGAGATAATGTATTTTCAGATAGTCAATATTAAATAATTATCAATTATTATACCATAAAAATATGCACTATAGTTGTTGTTGGATAAGTGTCATGGATGTTTTGATCAAGAAAAATAAAATAAAATAAAAGATATAAATGAAACAAAACCAAGGGATATAATAAATTTTTATGTAATCACATGTGAACACATGTGTGATAGTATAGAATAATAAAGAGTATGATTAGATGAAACAAGCATAAAAAAACTATGTAAAATGGTCTTTGTTCATATTAACTAATGATCCCGTCAATGGGATACTCCCATGTAGTTCATGTATCCAATAAGGGGATAGCCACTTTTCATGCATGAGTAGAAGTATACCACCACTCATTTCTATCATGTATTGAATTATTCATTAAATCATTGTTTTTTAAATCATTGAATTCATCTTTGTTGAACCAATACTATATATTATCAAAATAATAATCATAATCATCCTCTCAATCTTGTTATGTTTCAATCTAATAATTTTTTTCATTTGTATATGTAAAACCAACTACACCATTATAAAGATATTTTAGCTCATTTAAAACTAAATTATAATTAATTATCATTTCTTAAATACTAGGAAGATAAATGGTTTCTTCTTTCAATACTTGGGTTGGAATAAAATCATAAATTATGTAGTATTAACCTTATAATTGTATTTCATTCATGAAGTATATGTAGTATATTAATCATTAGAAACAAAATTTGTACCATTAATATTTTATTAACATATTTAAATTTTAATTCCTTCATGAAAAATCCTTTCTCAACGATACTTTCTAATGCAGGAGCATCAAGCATACAAACATCATTCTTATGTTATTAAAGTGATATATGGAGTTAGGTGTCATAATTGGTTTATTTTGAGGTATAAGCATGTTTTAAGGATACTTTAGGGTCCATTTATTTTCAAAGAGTCATGTTGAGTCATAATAATGAGTTTAATGTGTTTTTGGAGTTTTCCCTCCAAAAGTATAAATTTGAAAATTCAAATATTGGAAATAAGTCAAGAATGGCCATACACATGGTAGAAGGTGAATATATGAGATAAATTTGGTTTAAGAGTCTAAGGATTAATTTAAAGAGTATTTTAAGTTATTATATGTTTAAATACTTAAATTCTTGAAATTCAAGAATCATGAAAAAGAGTAACTATGATTCTCACGTTGGGTTAGCATGTAAGAGATTCTTGTTTTAGTAACTACCTAAACCAACATATAAGTTGGGTGAGTAAGGAGTTTAAGGTATTTATAGGATGAGAAGGATAATTTTAGGGAGAGAGAGAGAGAGAGATCTTTGAGAAGGATAGAGAGGGAGAAAAATAATAGAAAACTGTATACTCCTCAAGAAAGGTGGCAAAATTCAAGGACTATATTTGTAATAGTTAAGGTTCATATGAATAATGATAAGTTATTTTTTTATGTTAAATATCCATATAAAATTAAATTTTTTGTTATTATTCATGTATTTTTCATATATTCCCTTGATTCCATGATCATTTCAATGTTTGTGTGAGGTTGTAGGTTGTGTATTGGACTGTAGGTTACAATCATGAAAATAAGGATTTGATGGAGTTATGATTGATATAATAAGAGAGGATGTTGGTTTTGTCATAAAAAAAGGTATATACAAGTCTTAATAGGTTTAATTTTGATATTTTATACTTTAATTCAAGAAAGGACTTAAGGAAAAGCCATGTAAGAATAAACTTTATTGTGGACTGTAATAGTCCAGGAACATGCTATCATAACATTTCTTGAAATGCTAGTGGCAAGAGGATCATTGTATTATTTGAGATGATATGTATAAATAAAAAATCTTAGTGTAAATATTTATAATCAAGTTTTAATATAAAATAATTGATAAATGTTCACTGTTAGTCAACCTAAAGATGGAACCCTATTTGCATACACAGTCTATACTCTATTGCACAGTCATTTGCTATAGGAGGATAATATGGTGTGAGAAAGTTATGGATTATTAAGTTAGGTGAGTTTTATTATGAGTATAAAAAATAACATGTTTTTGGAAATAACCTTCTTTAAATTTGGAAACTTTCTTGAAGTTCTATAGACCACTGAATAGTTACATAATCTTACATAAAACACAAAAGTATGTATATCAATTGTTATAAGCCACAAGAGGATTGAATGAGGTATAATATCAATTTGGAAAGATGTATTTTTATTTATATACCTTATAAATGTCTTAGATCCATTTTAAACTCTCTCAAACTAAATATTTTTGAAGTTAATCCCTCTTGGCCTCTGTAGTCATCAACCTAGGGTTTGGAAAATTAAAACCCTATAACTTATATTCTAACCATTGGAAAATATTTAAAAAATTAATCTTTCTTATTTTGTCATGTATAAAATTAATCCAGTGGTTTTGGTCTAAAACAATATGGTACAATATGGAATTGAGGTTTGATCAAGTATAACTAGGGATAAAAGGCCTAACTAGCTAGGTGCTTACTAAGGAAGTATTGTCTAAACATGGAATTAGATATTGAAAATTTATGGAGGTTTATAAAAAGATAGAGGGTTCCAAAATATGGTCTTATATGTTGAAGAAGGTTTGTAGACTAGTCAAACAAAATGAAAATATGAAAAATGACTACAAGGAGATAGGTTCAATATTGCACTTGAGGGGTGAAAATGAGGATGAAGAGTTAATGAGAGGTTAAGAGGGATCAAGAAAATTTGTAACTAGGAGAAGTCATCCAAGGTGATAGATTGAGTCCATGATACCAATGTCAAGATTTGGTGTTTTATACCTTGAGATGTGAACTTGTGAGAATCTAGTGAATGAGTGGGTAGAAGGTGATGAGTAAAATGTATGGAATGATTGGAAATGATGAGTGGGATACTTATTCATGGTATAATTATAGAGATAATTAATCTATGGTTTTATCAAATAGGGTTGATAATAGAGGAGGCTATCAAACCTAATGAGAAAATCAAAGACTTTTCTTAAGCATTGAAGCTTATGCACAAATCAAAGTAATTAAAGTTGAAATCAAGATTTAAAATTAGATCCAAAGTTATGATTTTTAAGATTTTCCCATGTACCTCTACATCATTTGGTATCAGATCAAGGTAATTTCTTGGCATTTTGTTTTGAGTTAGTTGTTAAAGATTGTTAATGTGAGGTTGTCAAAAAATTTATGAAGAGTAAATGAGATGAAATTTCAAGGTATTATGGGAAAAAAAGGTGTTGCAGGTATGTATTATTGAGGTTAGTATAGGTAAATTATAGAATTGGTGAAGAGAAGATAAATCCCAAGTCCAATGAGAAGGACTTGAAATAGTAAAGAAAACTATTGAAGGTGAAGTGAAAAGAACATTAAAGCTCAAGAGAGAAATAAGGGAAAGACTCCATGAGAGAGTCAAGGAATATAAGAAATAAATTACTAGATAAAGAACTATAGGGAGAAAAAATATCCAAGATAAATCTAAGAAACAATTAGGGAGCTTGCTAAGAGAGTGGTCTAAACAAGGCCTAGAAAGTGAAGAGAAAGAGAGAAGATGGATTTAGAAAAAGAAGTACAATAAATGAGAAGAGAGTTGGGGTAGAGTTTAGAGAAGATATATCTCATGGTGAAACTCAAGAAAGATCAAGGAATTTAATGGTTTTTATGTAGTTTGATAAAGAATCTAAAGTGGGCCTTAAAGATAATTAAGAGAGAAAAAAGGCACAAGATGAGTGTCTTGAGAGAAAAGAAGAAAATATAGAGTACATCCCATAGAGTAATGAGAGATGAACAGTTATAAAGAGAGAAAAAAGATAAATAAGTATACAAAAGAGTTCTCATTGAGGATAACAAGGAGAGATAACTGTCAATAAAAGCACTTGAGAGGGAAGACTAGGAGAAAAGAAGAGTGTCCAAGAAAAAGGCATTCACTGAGACTATGTGGTCTCTTGTTCTATATTCTAATTTTTTTTTTAAAGTTTATGCATGCAAGTATTAAGGAAATATTGATGAAGGTAAATAATGAGACCTTAAGGATTGTGAGAAATGGATAAAGTACATCACCCATCAAGGTGAAAGAAGATGAAAAAGAAAGATAACCGGTGGAATAAGACAACATGGTGAACATTGAAACATATCAGCATATTAGGATGAGGTGGAAGAGGAATTTCATGATGATTTGACAAGTATTAAAACTAAAGAAAGATAAGAGGAACATAGGGAAGAAAAGATAGTTAACCATGAAGATATGAAGGTAAAACATGAAGATATGAGAAATAATATGAGCTTGTAAAATTATTATATGGAGTTTAATGAATGATTAAGCATTAAATTTGATTGCGCATTTGAAAATAAAGAAACTAATGTATATATTGGACAAGTGAAGAATAAGGTACATCCATCAAAGATAGTACAGGATCATGGGTATGTGGTGCCTAATTGGATCAAAGAAATAGGTGATGGTATGAAGAAGGATAACCTCAAGCAAGATGTCATTCAAGGCTAGAAAACAAGTGGAAGACAAGATCACACATGGAGAAATAATTAAAGGGAAGATTACATCAAGATAACATGATATGATATCAATCCAATAAGAATGAAGAAGGTGAGATAAGAAATAAATATTATTCCAAGAGAGTATAAGGCACAAAATGGTTAGTAAAGAGTATTGAAAAGGAACAAAGAGATAGTCTTGCAGTTACATCTCAAGAAAACATGAAGCTAAGAGAAGATTGCAAGCCTATGGAGCAAATAGAAGACATGGTGGAGGCTAACCAAGATAAAAAGATGATGTTTTAGATGAGTAAGAAACATGATTATTGTGAAGAAGATAAGTGGACTTAAGATATTACTTATAATGTCATTTTTTTATAATGTATATGAAGATGATTCAAATAGTGAATATATTTTGTATTTAGAAACAATAGCATTAATGGATGGGCTTGTGAAAAGGCAAGATGAATATGAAGCACCTTATAGAGTGATTAACAAACTTGATGATCAAAATAAGTAGATATATTTGAATATCTTAAAAGAGAGTATCCAAGGAAAATTTATGTATCAAGATTCCCAAGAAAATGAAGAATAATATGGTCCAAAATTTGATGAAGATTGTGAAGAGATAGACGATATCATATTAGAAGAGGAATTGAAGGTTATAGAGAATATTATCATTACATCAAAATGGATTCAAGAATATGAAAAAAATTATGATAATATCATGGATGAGCTCAAAGAAGCATCAAGAATGGAACATCATAAGGAATCACAAGGAGTTATGCAATCAAAGCCACAAGAGAGCATATTAGCAAGCAAGCAATGGGAGCATGAATAAGTCAACAAGGTACTTTATTCCATGGGTAAAGTTATAGCTAAGTTTTTAGTTGATTTTCATAATGGTGACAGGTTAAGAATATGTAAAACCATATTGTATTATGATGAAGATGAACTGGTTGAGAGGTTGTTCTTGCAAGATGAGAAAGGTCATAGAAAGAGACATCAAGATATGGTAAAGTGTAATGAAGGGGAATAAAAATAGAATATATTTTAGTAAATGACAATTTAAGATGCCTATGAGGCCATTATAAGAAATAAATATGGTCTCCAATAATAAAAGACATTTACAGAATCAAGCACTAAGATAAATCCATGAAGGAGAAAGGCATAGAATATTAACAAGAATGAAGAGTAAAAACCATTTTTTAGAAATAGAGTATGATGAATTATAAATTGAGTTGGAAAAGATAGAAAGTCTATAAAACAAAGAGTTTCAGTAGCTAGTACAGATCATAGAGGTAGAGGAAGAGTTGACAAGGAAGATAGACAAGGAAAATAAGTAGAAGTACAAGAGCCTAGTGAGGAGAAAGGAGTAATAAATGATGAGAAACAATAAAGTGAGCATATAATATTATCAAATAATGAATTGGAAGGAAATAAATAAGATGACACTCAATTTTCTCCCTCGTAGGGCGTATGATTTATGAGCATCAAACATACAAACATCATTCTTGTGTTTTTGAAGTGATATATGTATTTAGGTGTCATTATTGGTCTATTTTAGTGTATAAATGTGTTTCAAGGATAATTTAGGGTCCATTTGTTGTCATATAGTCATCTTGAGTCATAATAATGATTTTTATGTGTGTTTTGAGTTTTCCCTCCAAAAGTATAAATTTGAAAATTCAAATATTAGAACTATGTCAAGAATGACCAAAAGCATGGTAGAAGGTGAATAGGTGATAAAATGTTAGTTAAAGAGTCAAAGGATTAATTTAAAGAGTGTTTTAAATTATTATATGTATAAATCCTCAAAGTCTTAGAATTCAAGAATCATGAAAAAAGAGTAACTATCATTCTCATGCTAGGTTGGCACGTAAGAGATTCTTATTTCAGTAACTACCTAGACCAACGTACAAGTCAGATGAGTAGGGATTTGAATGTAGTTGTAGGATGAGAAGGATATTGTTAGGGAGGGAGAGAAAGATATCTAAGAAGGAAAGAGAGGGAGAAAAAGAAAATAATATTATATACTCTTCAAGAAATATGGCAGACTCCAAGAAAGGACTATATTTGTAATAGTTAAAGGTTCATATGAATAATGAGAATTTATTTTTTTGTGTTAAATATCCATATTAAATTTTTTTTTTTTTTTTTTTAATTCATGTTTTTTTAAAATATTCCCTTAAATCCATGATCATGTCAATATTTGTGTGAGGTTGTAGGTTGTGTATTGGACTGTAGGTTACAGTCATGACAAGAAGGATTTGTTGGAATTATGATTGATAAAATAAGAGAGGATGTTGGTTTGGTCATAAAAATAGGTATATACAAGTCTTAATAAGTTTCATGTTGAAATTTGATACTTTCCTTTAAGAAAGGACTCAACGAAAACCCATGTAAGAAGAAACTTTGTTGTGGATTATAATAGTTTAAGAACATGCTATCATAACATTTATTGAAATGTTAGTGTCAATAAGATCATTATATTATTTTATAATAAATGTATAGAGAATAATTATTATTTTAAATATTTATAATCAAGTTTTAATATACAATAATTGACAAAAGTTCACTGCTAGTCAACTTAAAGATGGAACCTAGTTTGCATACATAGTCTATACTCTGTTTCACAATCATATGATAGAGAAGGAAAATGTGGTGTGTGAAAGTGATGGGTTATTAATTAACATGAGTCTTTTTATTATTATAAATAATCACACATTTTTGTAAATTTCCTATTTTACGTTTGGAAACTTTTTTGAAGTACTACAAACCACTTAACAGTTACACAGTCTGACATATAACATATAATTCTATATCTCAATTGTTATAAGACACAAGAGGACTGAATGAGGTTTATTATCCATTTGGAAAGATGGAGGTTATTTTTAAACACCTTAATAATGTTTTATATCAATTTTAAACTCTCTCAAACTTAATATTTTGCAAGTTAATCCCTCTTGGCCTCTACAATCATCAACCTAGGGTTTGGAAACTCAAAACCCTATAACATCTATTTATAACCATGGGAAAATATTAAAACTTTGTAATATTTTTTTTTTTTTCATGTAAAAAAGGAATCAAGTGGTTTTGGTCTAAAACCATATGGTATAGTACAGACTTGAGGTCCGAGCAAGTGCAATGAGGGCTAAAAGGCCTAATTGACTGGGTGTTTACAAAGGAAGTACTATCTAAACATGGAATTAGACCTTGAAACTTTATGTATGGATATAAAAATATAAAGGGTTACCAAATATGGTCTTATATGTTAAAGAGGGTTTTCATGCTAGTAAAATAAAGGGAAATGTGAAAAAGGCTACAAGGAGTTAGGGTCACTAATGCACTTTAGGGGTAAAAATGAGGATGAAGAGTGAATGAAAGGTTAAGAGGGATCAAGACAAGTTAGTTTTAACTAGGATAATTCATCTAAGGTGGTATACTGAGTCCATGAGACCAATGTCAAGATTTGGTGTTTTATGCCTTGAGATGTGAACTTGTGATAAGCTAGTGAATGAATCGGTAGAAGGTGATGAGGAAAATGAATGAAATGAGTGGATATGATGAGTGACAAAATTATTCATGGTATAATTATAGAGAGAATCAATCCATGGTGTTATAAAATAGGGTTAATAATGGAGGAGGCTATCAAACCTAATGATAAGATCAATGACTTTTCTTAAGCATTGAAGCTTATGCACAAAGCAAAAAATTAAAGTTGAAATCAAGATTTAAAATCAGAGCTAGAGTGATGAAATTTAATATTTTAACATGTACTTTTTCATCACTTTATTTCTTATTTTGAGTCCTTTTTCTTAAACTTTTCTTTGTGTATTTGATTTGAGTAAATTTTCCTTTTCAAATTTTTACTTTTGTAATTATTATTTTTTAACCTTTATTTTTCATATTGTGCCTTTTGTAATCTTTATTTATCTAATTTTTAATTATTAAACCTTTATTTCTCTAATTTTTCCTTTTGAAACCTTTCTTACTCTCATTCTACCTTTTATAGCATTTCTTTCTCTAAATTTTCATTATGGCCTTTCTTGTTTTGAGTTTGTATTTTGTTATTTTTTCACTTGTTGTTTATGATATGCAATAATGGTGTGAGTGGGTTGCTTGATTAATTTATCTGTTATAGTCTCACCAATATCAAGATACTTTGAATTTTTTTCTTCAAATACCAACAACTAACTACATGATGCCCATGTATTCTATGATATGAACAATAGTATTTTGATCTCCTTAAAGGATGCATTTAATGTAATGTGATCAAAATTTTTTAAATAAATTCCATTACGATATCACTTAAAATATTATAATCCTTTTATATACTAATTTAATCATGTTATAACTCAAAAAACTAACCCACCAAATTTTAGGCTTCTCAATGTTATGATTCTCAAATTCTAACATAATTCAAGGTACATATGCATAAAGTTTTAATAAATTAATGAACCTACATACATTATTGGCCTCAAATTCTTACCAAAAATAGAAGAAAAGTTCACTAGGTTCCATTAGATTAATTTTTCAACCACACCCTTCCAATAAGAACTTTAATAGTTAAATGTGTTCCCTTGATATTAACCACTTCACTCCTTTGAGGCCTTATTTCTAAGATAAAATGAGTGTAATCATTCAAGACTTACTTTAGGCTTGATCCCTAGATCAAATCCCCTTTGTCCTCCTCCTTCAAAGATATATAATTAATATATTTTTTAAAATAAACTTATGTCCATAAGGTGTCAGATTATTGGGAGGAGACTGATGAAAGGAAGAAGTGGAAACTTCTCATAAAAGACAATCTAAACCAGTAGTTATCCCATCTCCTACATGACTTAAATAATTATATCCAACACATTTATATCAAATTATTCTTGAGGGAGGATGCTCTTATTTAGAAAAATTATCATAATGGCCTTTATTCTATTAAATTTGGATATGCCTCCCTTTGGGATCAGGCAGATGAGGATGACAATTAGCATGATCTTTGGCTAAAAAATCTCATTCCCAAAATTAATGTATTCTTTTGGTTAGTGGCTCATAATAAGATTTTAACTATGGATAACCTAGTGAAAAGGGGTATTCCATTTCCCAATAGGTGAACCTTTTGAAAATAGGAAGCTAAATTTGTCAAGCATTTGTTCCTTTCATGTTCATTTGCTTATTCTATCTTTCAACATTTATTTAGTAGATCTAACTTTTTTTGGGTTACCCCAAGTTCCATTAAAGATCTGATTACTCAATGGAATCCACCCTAGGAAGCTCCTCTAATAAAATTATGGTGAAATTAGGCTCTCCCCCATATTTTTTGGGGTATTTGGAAAGCTATAATTTCTTGTATTTTTGAGAGCTATAGGCCTGATCCTTCCTCCACCTCCAAGAGAATCTTGGCCTTTGTCCATGAAAATTGGTCGTCCTTTTCTTCCTCTTTTAACCAACCTAACCCCCCTATCTTCTCCTAGATTTTGAACCACCTCAATCTTGTTATTCCTAGTAAAGTTGAAGTGAAAGGGGTTGATAGGTCAAAATTCAAATGGTTTCATCCTCCTCCCTCTTGGTTTAGGATAAATTTCAATGGGGTAGCAAAAGTGAACCCAGGCCCAATGGAAGTGGGAGGAGTTATCAAATATTCTTTCAAGAATATCAAAGTAGATTATGTGGGTCCATTGGGGATCCAAACTAATCATGTCTCAAAAGATAAAGCAATACTTTGGGGTATTAAATTGGTGGTTAACCTTAGTATAGAATTCATCCAAATTGAGGGAGACTCGATGAACATTATTAATTGTCTGAAAAGCCTTTCCCACTCTTCTTGGAATATTTTTGAAATCATTAATTATGCTAAATTTTTTTTGGATCAATTCAAAGGGGTCTCTATAGGTCATGTTTGTAGGGAAATAAATAGGGGGTTGATTGCATGGCAAACCTTGGGGTCCTAAGAAGTGATTTTATCACTTTACATAAGAATAACTTTTGAATGACATCATCCTGATTATTAAATTAGAAAAAGGATACAACATGCATGGTCATGATGGTTATATTAATTATAACACAAACTCAGATTGAAGGATTTGATTTGTATACATTCAAGGCTATTATTATTATGACCTTGCACGTTTGGGTCATTTTGAGCTTGTATCACATGACCAAGTTTGGCTCTTTTATCTATAAACTACCCACCTCCTTCCCTAAGAGATCATACTATGAAACCTATAGAATAAGTCTATAAATTCATCAAATGGGTAGAGACAAAGATTGATTCAAACAAATTTCATGCTCTAATGTCAAGGAAAATGAATATGTGTGGCATAAAATGGTCAATGGTGTTTTAAAACCCTTCATGAAATATCTTGTTGGGCATGACACATGGCTTTCCAAGGAATTTACTTGAAACTTGAAATATCATGAAGTCCAAATGCATGGATTGAAAATCTTGATCACTAAGGAGCTTATTGATGAGACTATCAGGATGAAATGTAATGGCATCAAATATTTCAAGGATGAGAAATGCAAGGAGGAGATTTTGGGCATTTTCTTCAAGAAGGAAAAAAAGAAAATTAAGATTTAATCTCAGAATGGTTTCTTGAATTTCAAATTTCTAAGGAAATGCCCTGAAGTCTACCTCCAAATTATGAGGTATATCACTTTAGAGGGAAAAAATACTATGATTTTTTCCCATCACTTCCTCCTTCTCAACCACTTCAAATTCCACACCATCAGTAATCCAATTTTTCTACTACAATCCTTGGAAGCATTGGTGTTGAACTTTAAAAAGAACCCATCAACTAATTTAATTCATTAAGGTCTTATTTTATTGGTGATCAAGTGTGGGGAGCCACACTAGTCCAAGATCATCACTGAAGTGATTGATATCCACAATGAGAAGTAAAATACTGGAGAGGGGGAAGATTACTCTACTAAGTCAGATTATAGTAATGAATAGGAGGAGAATAATGTTGGGGATTCTACTAAATAGGCACAAGAGGAGCCTAAACTAGATATGGGGATCCCTATTTTTGTCTATCTACTAGCTAGTAGAGGCAAAGGGGTTTCTAGTTCCATTGATAAGGTAGAAATTATGGATTCTCTCCAAAATTTGCACATGAATATTGATATCAAAAAGATCATGTGTGGAAAAATTGTATATGAATTTAAGAAGCTAAAAGGGCTCTAGAGTCAACAGTTAATAGCCATTAATTTGTGTAAGGATCATTTAGTTCATACTCCCTAGGGTAATAAATCTACTTAGAGTGGTAGAGAGGAGGAGGTTAACTAGGATCCTACGGAGGAGAAAGTGAAGATTCAATCTTTTGGCCTTAAGCATAAAAGATAGGAAGAAGATAAGGATGAATTAATTGGTATTCATACCATAGGGAGGAATAACAAAGGTGATAGTATTGAGACCAAGAAGCTGGTCTTTTATCTTGAATCAGAATAGTTTTTCTTGCTCTTTTTATTTTTTGTTTTTCTTTGGTTTTTTGGATGAACATTGGTATAAGTTTAGCAGTAGGGGTATTTAGGTTTTGGATCCATCTTTTGTTCATTTTTTGTACTTTTTATTTGTCATGTCTATCTTACAACTATTTGATGTAAGGGAATGGGCCCCTTCAACCCAGTTGTTAACTAATCAAATAAGAAAAATATGAATGTTAATATAATATAATAGTATAAAATTTGGTCCTATCATAGAGAACTAAATCATGATTAAGATGTATTAAGGTAGTATTCAATTAATTTTAAGAAAGAAACTAATCTAATAATTGATTTTAGCATAATATTATAAGGTAAAAATGTTAATTAATTTAAATGTGATAAACCATAACATTAAATTGAATACTCCAAAAAGTCCTTAAATAAATGGTCTTAAAGTTATAATCTACTATAGATAGTTGTATTGCTTCAAAATTTATTTTAAATAAGTGAGGGTCAAGTGTTTTGACAATTTTTATAACCTTTAAAAAAAAGTAGAGGCATAACACCCAATATGTATAATTATAAAACAATTCACATTACTCATATAATGTTTTACCAAGTAATTTCCTTAATAAATCTATTATAAACATAGAATAACATAATGAATTATCTTGTACTTGTATTTTGTTATGATGAATCAATGTGATCAAAATTATACTATTTATTTAATTATTATGTCATGTGAAAGCAATAATAGTCCAATATGCAATACCTAAAAGTATCTAATTGTATTACAAACCAAAAAAAGTATTCTATTTACCTTAAATAATATAAGTGACTCACAATAACCATTTCAAACTCATAGGAACATAGTATGCATATTGTTTAACATGACTAGTTGTATAATTAGGTCATAGACTCATGATGAACACTTTAATATTATTTCATTATTCATGTATTATTAATATCAAGACAAAAACAATTTTCATTATTATTTCACCATCTTGTATGATTCATCTAATTAACAATTTCCTATATAGTTATCTCACATGAAGTAGAACAACATGATAATATGCTTCTTTATTCAAATTGAAATGATACAAAAGACTTTAATAATGTCAATATTATACAAATACATCATTACCAATTCCATATAAATATGAACATGGGTATTTAATGTTCAAATAATAAGAATGAATCCTTTGCCTCAAATGATGAAAGTACCAGAAGCTCTCTTCTCAGTCTCTTAGCTTAGAATAGGGCATGCCTTATTTTTTTGCATATGCCATTATTCATGCTAACCCCTAACTACATTTATATATTTATCACCAGTTTATCATTCAAATAAGACCTCTTATTGAAAAATGGTAACCTATTCAACAATGAATAATACTATGTAAAATTATTTGACATTCATAAAAAGTATATAAATAGTTATCTCAAGTGAAGATTAAAACGAGCTTGTCGAGCATGATACCACATTCATGATCAAAGCAAGTCATTTTTACAATCATATCAAACATAGTTACTCAATCACATTTAATGGATTATGTAAAGAATATATTTGTATAGTCTACTTCCTAAAAAATTATTATATTGTATTATAGTTAGTACAAATTAATTCACTTCCTATATTCCATTATAAGTTATTCTTTGTAAATGCAACCATACACAAGGTAACATAAACAATTGCAACTTAATCTTCCATGTTAATATATAGTCAAAAAAAAAAATCAATAATTATCATTATACTATCAATTTTTGATATTCCTACTTGAACTACTAAATCAATGAAAATCAAGTTATATTATTCATATTGAGTTATGCAAAAACATAATGTTCCTCAATGATTCAAAAATTATTCCATCTTTGTTGATAATATATCTAGGTTATTATCTTGTATTTCAATTTACATGGTAAAAATATTCATGACAAACTAATAACCAATTAAAGTAATCAATTATAGTTAGAAAATCTACAGGCCAATTATAACTTCACAATTATTCATGTAAAGAAGTACTTAATTTGAAATAGTCCATGTTAATAGAAATTGAATGTAGTTAAACAAGCTACAACTAGAATATAAACATTAGGTAAGTATGTTATATCCATATTAAATTTGGCTCATATTTCTACTCAAATGAGACTTAATAACTCCAACATAGTATTACATTATAAACTTTACATTAGAAATAAATATATACTAAAAATACAACCTTTAAAAAACTCAAAAAATATATCTATAATTATTTCTCCATGAGATAATATGCCAAGAAAAACACATTACAGTCATAAAATGTGACTTAGAAGAGGAATTCTTAAGTTTTTTATTTAATAGTTATCACCAACAAGTTATATTAAAATGTTAATTCCATTTGAGTCAATTTAACTTAGCTCACTTTAAGATTGTTATGGCCAATAATGGACATAGTATCATTTATTCTTACATAAACCTAAACATCAAGATAAGATATACCAAAACTCATGCATATATGAGAAATTTTCATTACTAAAAAGGATAAGATTAATACTCATTTTATTACTTACAACAAGTTTTTCCAAACAAACATATCCAACATAATCATCAAACATTCACTACTAGAGGACTTTGAGTTCCTTATTAATACTGAATAATAACCCAATAACAAATAGGATCCACATTCATAGTTTACATTACAATGATTGAGAAAATATATAATTATCCCAAGTTACTCATAGGTCACTGAAACCATTACAAAACTATTTTAACAACTAGAAGTAATTCATCCAACTAGTTTAAGCCTCCTCAAAACATTCCTTGCACTTGAATACTAAAAAAACAATATTAAATATTATCCTAACCATATGTTGGTATCCATACCCATCCCAACCATTAGTTTGTGGTTTTAAGAGGCCATTAACATAGACCCAATGTCATAAAATTAAATGAAATTAAGTTTTAAAAAAGGTATCAAATGTCCACAAGAGTTAGGGTTTTACTCATAAGGTCACCCACAAATGAAACAAGAAAATAAGTAACATAAAGACTAAAAAACAAGGATCCACAAGGCAACATTCCAAGTCAACATAGTAATCCTTGATGGCTATGCTAGTAGTATTGATTTCATCTACATGCCATCTAAGGGTGAGATGAACCATCCCAAAGCTTACCCACTAGGGTTTAAAAAAAATTCACACTACCATCTCAATAATAATTCTCCTCAAATCCAATTAAAATAGCAACTACATTAGTCTAAACACATTGATAATGAGAATGTGTGAGTTTCAAGGAGGGTGAGGGCCCTCCATGTAACTCACACATTTTATTAGGATTTCCTCTAAGCAATAAAACCATAGTAGTTAGGCATGCATATATTTTAAATAAAAAAACAAATTACTTACTTGAAAAATCCCCTCCTTTTCTATTTATTTTCTTCTTTCTTTTTATTCTTCCACCACCACTATGATCTTCTTTGTGTGCTTGGGTAAAGTCCCAAAATAACATTTATCCTTCCAATATATTCTATTTCCACCACTAAAAAATTAATTTATCCAAAGTATGTATTTTTAATATAGTTTCCACCACCACCATGGTTTATGCCAAAATGGAAGCCTAAAAAACCCTATATTTTCTCCATGCTCTCCCACTCCTCTTTTTCCATTTGAAGTAAAAAACCCAAAATGATATATAATAAAATTATATCGAAGAAAAACCATAAAATTAAATTATTTTGTATCAAGACTAAATTTAAATCCCATGACAAGCCTATAACCCCATCACAGGTCAAAATGCCTCTTTTCCAACACTAAGACCATTCACTAGTATAATCATTAAAATAATACATTAATACTTTTAATCAAGTTATTAGGTCTTTATAAAAACATAGTAAAAAAAAATAAACATTAAGTTAATATTATAAAATATCATATGTTCAATGCCTCAATAAGGCCCATGGGATAATTTCTATGTCATTAGCAAAACCTGCTAGGCATTAATAAAGATTATAATATTTCAATAGAAACTAATACAATATTATGCATCTTGGAAATAATTTTAAGCTTAGGTTGATTTATCTAGAAACTCAAATGGTCCTAATTCCAACAAAGGACATCACTAACAAATATAATGATCACAATCATCTATAAGCTAATGATAACCATTAAATATATAAATTAACAATTACAGACAACACTTGTTAACATGGTATAAGATACCACAAAAAAGGTAATGGTGGAAAATAATTGATCCATTCATTTTTACCTTATTCTTATTTAAGTGTATGGCACTGATGTGTTAGTATAATGAATTCTTCTATCCCCAAACCTTGCTTAATCACTAGGTTTTTACCTACATTCACAAAATGCATCAACAATACCAAGTTGACATGATCATCAACAAAATCAGATGTTGAATGAAGTGAAACCAACTATACTATGAAACTATATAATGAAATATAATGCCATAAATTAAATATAAATATAATCAAATTTTAGGTCTCACAACAAAAAATGAGTCAATAAAATAATAAAATAGGTAAATTATTCAAGGCCTACCCAAGTAGGATATGAAAAATAAATATTTTTGGATGTATGTTACTTTTAAATCCATTATTGATATGATATTTTTCAAGGCACAAAATATCTAGATGGATAATTAGATATATGATTAATATTGAAATGTTCCACATTCTTTGTATATCTAAACTTATTTTCAAGTGATATTATCTTTAATTTGAAATATTGATTTTTTTTACAACTTTTATATGGGTGTTATCTTAGTGAATGTTTTATATAGAATGGATTTACAAGCACTATACTTAGGTGCCTCTTATTTAATATTCATACAAATTCCAGTGAAAGGATATGTGGGAGGTGGATGGGGTAGAAGAAGACATGTTTGTTACCTTCATTTTTCACTATAGGGTGTGTCACTTGGGATTTCATAGATGTAAAACAATTAGTATGATCAATTGAAACCTTGATTTTATTTAACATTAGTTTTATTTAATTTATTTATTTGATTATGAAAGTTTATATTAAATAATTTTTCTTGAAACCATGCAATTAGAACAATTATTACTAGAATTAAAAAGTATACCCCATGAATTTCTAATATAGCCATTATATTAAACACATAATAAGGAACCAAACATTATAATAGATTCATTAGGTATTTCTAAAATATAAGAGAGATTTTTGATAAAAATTAATAAGTAAACAAAATCTATAAATTAATTTGAAAATAAGTACATTGTTACTCTTATAGGTTGAATTTACTAAAAATATTAGATTAAAAATTATGATAAATCTATAAAATATTTTTAAAAATAAAACAGGTTTATAATTATATAAATACAACTAACAAATACCTCTAATAATTTTAAAACAAGAGTCATTTTGATTAAAAAAATAAGCCAATCATGCAAATGGGTAAAAAGAATGAGAAAATGGGTGTAATTATAAGTTTAACTTTTAAATTTGTAATGACGATTAAAGGTACAACTAATAAAGGGTGTATTTGATTTTTAGGGTCTCAGATATATTGATCCTATTGGTAAATTTTGAACATAGATGCAAAGGCACTAAGTACATAGGATTCCACAATTATTGTATTTTCACTATCTTAGTCTAGGGTATGTTGAGAGTAACTTCTTAGGGCTAGCTACTTACTGGTATACTACAAGAACAAATGATATAAGGCTTCCTATGACTGAAAATAAAACCTAGGTATTTTAGATGTATTGTGGGGTATGTAAAAATTAAAATTCATGAATAGTATTTTCTAATAGATTGAATATTAGGGTGGTTCCCCTCACATGATGTCTTAGTTAGAAATGATTACCACTTTGAATATAATGACAAATATTATGAGTTTTAAAATTTATTGAACATATTTTATAGGAAAATAAAGAAAAAATAAAATTGATAGTTGAAAAATGAAAAAAAAAAATCTCAAAAACAAAGGTTTGGGTTCACCAATATGTTCTACCCTTTTTTGAAAAAACACAATAAATTATTTTATTATGTGATTATGTGTGTGTAAAACTACAAAATATTATAATTCTAAAGATATACAATGATTAACTATTTTGATTTTGATAAATTGTTAAATATGGAATACTGCTATTTTTAGAAAGCACTAAGAAGAAATATACTTAGCTTACACACTAAATTTTATTGGTTTTTATGATTTTCTACAAGTGGAAATAAAAATAAGAGGTGATTATACAAGGTTATAATTATAATTAGGAAAAAAAATAGATCCTAGAAAGGTCCACTCCATTCCATCAACCACATACTTGTCTCAGCTGACTATGACATATAGATAGAAAATATAGAGAAGGCATAAATATGGAAATGAAATATTATAGGAAAAAGAAGAATATATATTCAGACACAATAAATTTAATTTTATAATTCTATAATTCACTTAATTCCATTTACTATGGACTTGTCTCAATTGACTATGTGAAAAAATAGATCATTGTGCCTTTTACATATATGGATGTTGATTAATTTGGTAATCATAATTAGGGTTTGGTTGCATGTAATTTATTTTATTTTATTTTAATTTAAATATTTATTTTACTTTGATATCTTTAAACCAATAATAAATAAATGATAGTGTAATGGGTTGAGCTAACCTCAATCACCCCTTGATGATTGATTTGTTCCTATGTATCTAATACTCCAAGGAGGGAAATCAAGCCCACGTAGTTCTCCCACCTAGAGTGAAAGTGAAATTATTTTCCTTTGATTATGTGTATTAAAATAAAATATGGATTTGATACTTTATAATTATATCTCTTGACTTGATTTATAGGGCACTTGACTTGGATTAAGACTACTCCTTATGAATGATTAAAAATTTTGGCAGTGTAGGGTATATTTGCATAATGGGAAAAAGTGTGCAAGATTGAACCAAGTGAATAGAAACCATCCTAAATGACTGAATCTTGACATGTATTTAAAGGTGAATATTTTTGATAATTTCCTTTATAAAACCATGTTAAATGTTCATGAACACCTAAAAATATGTTTTGAATTTCATAAACTAATTGTCATTTGGTGTGGGACATGGCCACTATAAGTAGACAAGGGTGCACTACACCACTATATACCTAGTGTGTACTTGTCTAGGAGTATAAAAGAAACCTATTTTAAAATATTGACAATATGGATATGATTATAAATATATTAAGCATTTGACATTGAATTCTCTATGTAATATATAACTGAAAACATAAGGTTGACCCCACAAATAGATAAATGGATTAGAATAATGACCAATAAGAGTCATGTAGATGTGAACAAATCATTTGTTTTCAAAAGTGTCAAGGATTAAAAAATTTAAGTATTTATCAAAAAAAAATTGTGTCTATATCTACATGGTTATGCTACTTTACTATGGTCTGACATTGATATATGGATGGTGTAGTCTAGTTTCCACTAGTTATATGTTACTTCAATGTTATTTTATGATATTATAGACATTTCGTGATTATCATGTGTGTGTCCACTTCTCCTTGTGTCTATGACATATTTATGTCCCCCTTTTTGAGACATTCTTAATGTCTTTTGTGTGTGTCCCTTGTCCTTGTTTGTTGTGACATGTTCATGCCCATTATATGTGTCCCTTAGCCTTGTTCATGATATTGTTTGATGTTTTGTGTTGTGTGTTATGTTTGTTGATCTTGATTAGTGGTGTCATAATCCATATCATGAAATTTTAATATGTATACTAATTTAGATATGGTTACTTTCTTAGGTTCTTCATTAATAAATATATCTATACATGAAATATATATGCCTCACATTACATATATTAAATACATGCTTCACTGAAAACTACATTACTATGATAACATAATTTCTGCATTTTAATATTATTATCAATGATTTTATATTTATAAAATGTTAAATTTTACTCTTATTTTGATATGAGTGTCTTACACACTACATCCTCCATCTAAAAAGGGGGGAGTTATAGTGGCTTGTCTTAGATATTCAAGCCTCTATGAGAATAAAAATTAGAATTTATGAGAGAGTATAGGTTTAAAATATTCAAAGTAATTAAAGTTCATATTTCATGAAAAACTATAGTTTTCAAGGATTCAAAGTAAATTAAAAAATTAGAATTCATGAAAGAGTATAAGTTTCAACTATTAAAAGTAATGAATGAATTAGATAAGTGATAGATATTAACACATTAATGTATATTATGGAGGCATATGACATGCATATACAATCACATTATATAAAATTGCGTGAAAATTAATACACACTCGGTTGCATATGCATAGGCATATGCAAAATAGTTACAAGATAAAAAATCCTATGTTTCACATACAGTTACATTACAACATATAGATGCATGGAATCCTATATAATTTATCATATATTAAAGAGGCATAATACTATTTCATGCACATATATTCATTTTTAAAATTCAAAAGGCATGATACTATATCATGTGTATATGGACTAAAACATAATTTATGGATTCAATGGCATATGGTTTTTACTTCACTTAAAGTCTATTGGAACATAGGTCATGATGGGGGAATGAATATTATTGATTCTCTTTCAATCATGAAAGTATAATCTAGATAGACATATATAGTAGCGTGATTCATTCTATAAGTACTATACATTATTTAACCTTTTAAGGTTTTATATAAGTAATTCCTATGTTAGATTAAAGGGGTTGAGATGCCTAAATTAGTTAAATAAATTGCAATACTAAGATACTTATTTATTATGATTTTGACCTTGTTCAAATTTATAATAACATCAAAAAATAGGGATAAATAGGAAATTAGCTAAAAATTGACTATCATGGATGATATGGGTTCTAAAACTTGATCTAGTTAGTAGTTTATGTCATCAATAAGATTATGTTATTCATCTATTTACTACACAGTAGCACCCAGTTTGGATAGTATCACAATTTTTATGTAGTGTCCCTAATGTGGTGCTAATGTCCCCTTTACAAGGTTGTTCCTATTTTTAGAGATCACCTGTGCCTGTGTCTATATGCTATGTTCTTACATGAATAAAACCTATAATTATGTATTATATCTAGAGAGATTGATTTGATGTGAAAACCCTAATCTCCTTAAAATTATTTCATAATCAATAATTGTGTGTGTGTTAGTAGGATTAATTGAACATCTTCAACACCCCATTATGTAGAGAGTTACTTATCTACCAATACTTTGAGAAGGTATCAAGTATTATGTAGTTCTCCCACTTAGTGCTTGATTTATGTACAAGTGAATTATAGAATTAGAGTGACCTTAGATGCCTTGAATGTGCTTGAGCTTTGAAATGCTTGAAAATTTGACTTAGGGCTATTGTAGATGGTAGTATGTAGAAAGTAAGGTAGAATAGGGATAAAATACCTTATTTTCACAACTTTGTCTCTGGTTTGAGTAGATTTTCCATCTAATGAATAAAGTTAAATAAAAATTATATTTATAGTGATATGTAGCTTGTGTAGATAAGAAAATGTGTTTAGACCAATATTAGGAAGGTCACACATTTCAAAAAATATCTGTTTGGAAGAGTCAGGGCTAAGAATAGTAATAACTAGTTGGGGACACTAATGCCATGTGCCTATAGTATCTAAAATGTGGTGATAATGTCATTTTATAATACTTATAATAAATTTTGATTGAGATCTAAGATGATAGTTTTGGGACTATGTTTTAACTAGTTGTAGGTGACTGTGGGCTGTTGAATCACTAGAAATGTAAGTCTAATGCTCAAGGATAGGTCTATGACTAGCCTAGGGATATGTTAACTCAATCAACACTCTTAACATCCAATTACCACTTTTAGGTGATTATAATATGTGTGAGTCTAGTTAAACATTATAATCTTAGCATTATTTAACCTTTTTGGGTTTTATACATGTAATTCCTGTTTGGTTAAAGGGATGAGATGCCTAAATCAATCAAATATATTTTTTAATAACTAATCTTTAGATTTTTTTTATTTTGACCTTGTTTTAATTTATAATAATGAAAATAAATATGGATAAATATAGATTTATCTAAAAAATGACTATCACATGATCTAGTTCTAAAATTTGAGATCTAAGCAATAGTCTATCTCATTAATAGGATTATGTTATTCATTTACTCACTAGATAGTAGTGCCTAGTTTGGACAGTAATGACATCTATATGTAGTGTCTTAAATGTGGTATTAATGTCCCTTTGTGGCACTCTTTTTATTTTTGGTGAGCACCTGCACTTATGTCTATATGTTATATTCCTATGTGATCAAAAAGTATAGATCTATATTATACCTAGAAATATTGATTTGATATGAAAACCCAATACTTTGAGGAGGGATCAAATCTAATGTAGTTATCCCATATAGTGCTTGTTATGTGTTCAAGTTAATTCTATAGTGAGGCTAGACTTGGATGCCTCAAATTTAAATGAGCTTTGAAAATCTTGAAAACTAGATATGGGGATACTGTAGATGGTAGTATGTAGAAATGAGGGTGAAATAGGGATCAAATACCCTAATTTTTCACAACTTTATATTTAATTTATATACTTTTTACATCTATTTTCCATCTAGTGAATAAAAGTGGATTAGACTTATATTTATAAGGTTCTGTTACATGTGTGGATAATAAAATGAGCTTAGGCCAACCTTAAGAGGGGAAAACATTTGAAAATGTATCTTTTGAGAAATTTTAAGGATAAATATAGTAGCACCAAGTTGGGGACACCATCACCATGTGGTTATAGTGTCCTAAATGTGGTGCTAATGTCCTTTTGGTAGACTATTGAGAAAGTTTGATCAAGATATGGGATGATAGTTTTGGGACTATGTCTTAGCTAGATTTAGGTGACTGTGGTATTATAAATGGATGAAATTATAAGTCTAATTCTCAAGGATAGGTATATGTCTATCCTAGGGATAGGTTAACTCAAGTGACACTCTTATCATCTAGTTACCACTTTTTGGTGATTACATTTTCCCCCCTTTCCTTTATGCTAGTAATGTAGCAAAGAAAAATGACTAGTAGAAAGGAAAAAGAAGCATACCTTGATTTACCTTAGAATTTAATCCTAAATAAATGAGTTTGAATATGTGAATCTTGTTTTTCATATGTGGAACATGATCTAAATCAATGTTTTGTAATGAAACATGCAAAAATCAATCCTTAATTAAGAGATAATAAAAATTAAAAGACTATACTAAAATCAAATACTAACCAAAGTTGAGTAAAGAGAGAGGAAATGAATCAATACACCTCATTTGGTATGTGAACCAATGCATGAACCTAGTGACAACTTGTGAGTTTGATTATGCATAGTGATCATATCATTACATAGCTTAAACTGAGTTGATTGATTGCCCAATCCTTATATGGATGGCTCAAAAACTCAATCTTTTTTTGACTCCATTTCCCACCCCTACTTGGTGGATCTTGATCTCTATGAATAGATTGGATAAGAATGTAATTGTGTCGAATCCTATCTTAAAGATGGATCCAGAACTCAAGTAGTCCATGAATCCATCATTGGCCCTATGTGAAGTAAATGCATCTATAACTATATTATGCAAAGTTTTTAAACTATCTAACTGAGTAGTCTAATTATGTATTCAACTCCATATCTACTTGGGTATATTAGGTAGATCTAGGCCACTCAATAATGCCAACCATTATAGATGGAGTAAGGAATGAATTTGGTGATAACCTAGAATGTGATAGAAAATGTATACAATGTAGATAATGACATGGAGTTTTCCATTCCATCTGACCAACCTATCTAATGATGAGTATATGAAAATCAATGTGTCACACACATGCCCCTAATTTTTTATTTGAGTATGTTGAATCTGGGTCAAATATGTAATAGCTAAACTTGTGTAACTGATTTGAATGTATGAGTGATCATGTCATACATGATGCCCCCAAATCTAAGTAATTGGTATGAATTTTAATTGAAATGAATGAATATAAGCTAAATCTAAACATATCTACCAAACCTATGACTATATATATGAAATTATATATTTTAATTGGTGTATTGGTCTAAATGATCTAAATTGTCTTAAAGCTGGGGATATTAGACAATAATGCCCTATAGTGGACAATAGCACCCTGTGGCACTTGTGCCCCAATTTGGGCACTAATGACTACCTAGTCTAATTTTTATATAATCTAGACTGACTATTGAGTCTTTGTTCAATTTTGCATCTACCCTAGCCTATGTGTTGAAATGTATCTATGTAAAGTAATGTAAAAACATGATCTATGTGACAACCCCTATAAATTCCCCCTCTTTTGAGGGTAGTTTTGAAATATGTATAATAAATACCCTCTAAATAATTAGCTCTATAAAATGTGTTAGCTGGAGTATGCGTATGATATTCCAATATAATATACAAACATAACATCAAAATGTAAATTAATCTAATCATAATTAGGTAATCTAATATGTATGTTGTAATCTAGAATTACATAAGGGTGTCAAATTATATTTAATCAATGTGTATATAATAAAATTTTATTATCTAGGGGTATGGGGCATGATGCCCATCACAAAATCCAATTAGGGAAGGGAGATGCATGATATCCCTCAAGACATCAAAAACTATTGTGTGTGTGTGTGTGTGTGTGTGTGTGTGTGTGTGTGTGTGTGTGTGTGTGTGTGTGTGTGTGTGTGTGTGTGTGTGTGTGTGTGTGTGTGTGTGTGTGTGTGTGTGTGTGTGTGTGTAACAAGCAAAAATAAGTGTGATGGTGTATAAGAAAATAAGGAAACAAACATTCAAAAATAAGAGGCATGCAAAAAATAGGCCAACAAGACATAATACAAGGTACATGGGCACATGTCACTAAGTCTTAGAATGAAGACATACAAGGACATGTTCAAATGTCCACATACATAAAAAAACAAGTAATTTAACATAGATCCACATAAAAAGATATGTTCAAATGTCCACATATAGAAGTATAAATCACACACAAGGGACATGGGAACATTTCCAAGGCATAAAAATAGAGAAGTGGCATAAAATCCAAATAATAATGGCATATTTAAATGAAATTGAAGATGGAATAAGCATAGGAAACACAATCAAGTATAATCTAGGAATAAAAAATGAAAGCATTTATAACTATATAGTAAAAATCTATGTAAATGCTAGGATGCATATATATTGAGTCTAACTAGTGATAGTTGGAACAAAAATATGACTAATGAGGAGAAATAATCAATATGAAGTCAAATAATGAATAAAATAGAATGTGTAGTATGTAAAGATAAAACTTGGTTATAGCAACTATGTAGGATATTAAAATAAGTGAGAGGATGTATCAAATATATAGACCTAGATTGGTGTAGATACCCCTAATGGGTAGATGATATATATTATGGATCAATGTAGTGGATTAGAGTCCTATTTTGAATCTACAATCACTTGACAAGAACAAGTGAAGCATATGTGTATGATAAAACCAACTATACTATGATAGCTAGAAATATGTAGTATCTAGCAAGTAGTAAAAATGTAAACATAGAAATGCATACTTTGTGTTTTTGAAATATTTGAATGTTTTTGTATTTTGACATGTTATATATATATATATATATATATATATATATATATATATATATATATATATATATATATATATATAATTTTTTGAGTATAATATATTTACAAGAAAATAAAAATAAACTATGTATAAGGAGCAAGAGAGATAAAGAAGTATGTAAAAGGGTAGGAACCATACTAACCTATGAGTCTTATGGGATACTCACCATCACCGTGACCTATGTCTAAGAGTGGAACTGTGATCATGTATATAATGTGAAAGAGAAACTATTATCCCATGATCTTGTGAGTTGTATAATCTAAACTTGAATCTACCTTAGTAATGATTTTATGATGTTGTGGCACTGACTATGATGCCATGTGAACTGTAGGGCTCTTAAGGACCCATCTAGTAGATGTAGAAGCTATAGGTGATGTAGGTTCCCTATTCAAAGAATCCATAGACCCTAATATAAATGATCTCAATGTAAATGGAGTAGAATAATCTCTTCCATATTATATGATGTGACTCTTATGCAATCATCTCTTTAGTAATGGTCTCTAAGGGAGAGTATGCATGTGTGTAGACACTATATAATTAGACCTACTTTGTTCTAAGGACTTTGTTGAACATTATGATGCATGTATAGGATATATACTCTCTATTTTAACTAATAATCATGTAATATTTTACAATGCTAAAACTAAAAATGGTGTCAGTGTTGGAATTGTAGCTGTAAATTGTTTTATAATTTCTTGTGGGTGGGGAAGAGCATACTCATATGGGACTCTCAAATTCATATGTTTAGATTAAAAAGCTAAGATTTCTAAAGTAGTTAAATAAATTTTAATACTTAAGTACTTATTTATTATGACCTTTTACTTCTTTTTACCTTCTCATAATAGTAATAAATAGGCTTGAATAAAAACTTAACTAGAAACTGACTATCATAGATGATCTAGGTTCTCAAACTTGGGATCTAGACAATTATGAGTGTTGCCAATAAGATTTTGGTGTTCGTATGCTCATCAGATAGTATCTAATAGTATGGATAGTAAATCCATCCATATGTAGTGTCCTCAATGTGTTTCTAATGTTCCCTTTGTGAGATTGTTTCTATTTTTTGGGAGTACTTGTGCCTATTTCTATAGGTCCTATTCTTACATGACTAAAACCTATAGCTCTGTGTTGTACCTAAAAAACCTGACTTGATGTGAAAACCCTAATATCCTTATAATTATGGAATTAAAAATAATTTTTCATGTGTTATTAAGATGAACTAGACATCTTCAACACCCTATTATGTATAGAGTTTCCTACATACCAATACTTCGAGGAGGTATAAAGTCTAATGTAGTTTTCCCACCTAGTGCTTGATGTATGTGTAAGTGAATTCTAGAATGAGAGTGGCCTTAGGTACTTTGAATTTGCTTGATATTTGAAATGCTTGAAAACTAGACTTAAGGATATTGTAGATGGTAGTATGTATAAAGTAGGGCATAATAAGGATCAAATACCTTTATTTTTCACAATCTTGTCTTTAGTTTGAATAGATTTTACATCTATTTTACATTTAGTCAATAGAGGTGGATTATACTTATATTTATAATGTTTTGTTGTTTGTGTGGATAATAAAATGAGCTTAGGATGACCTTATGAGAAGAACCCATTTGAAAAGGTATTCACTGGAAAGAGTTTAGGCTAACTACAGTAGTTCCTTATTGGGGACACTAGTGCCATGTGGCTTTAGTGTCCCAAATGTAGTGCTAATGTCATTTTGGTAGAATACTAAGAAATTTTGATTGGGATCATGGATGAAAGTTATGAGACTATGTCTTGACTAGATATAGGTGATTGTGGTCTACTGAATGGCTATAAATGTAAGTCTAATGCTCAAAAATATGTCTATAGGTAGCCTATGCATAGGTTAACTCAAGTGACACTCTTATCATCTAATTATAATTTATTGATGATTGCATTCCCCCCTTTATGCTAGTAATGCAACAAATCAAAATGACTAATATAATGGAAAAAGAAGTGTACCTAGACTTACCTTGAAAGTGAAGCCTACATATCTGAGTTTGAATATGAAAATTTAGGTTTTCATATGTGGAACTTGATCCAAATCAATTCCCTCTAATGAAACATGAAAAAATAAATCCTTACTTAAGAGATAATAAAAATAAAAAACTATGCTAAAATGAACTAAGTGAAGATAAGTAAAGAGAGAGGAAAGGAATGGATATACCTCATTGGGTGTGTGAACCAATGTATGAACCTAGTGACAACCTATGTGTGTAAATGTGCATAGTTTTCATATCATTGAATAACTTAAACTAAGCTACTATCTTGACCAATCCTCATATGGGTGGCTCATGAACTTAATCAAGTTTTAACTACATCATTGCCCACCCTTGCTTGGTGGATCTTGATCTTTGTGAATAGCCTAGATAATACTAAAGTGTGTCTAACCCTATCATATAGGTGGATCAAGAAATCAAGTAGGCCATGACTCCATCATTTCCCCTATTTGAAGTATAATAAACATGTAAATATATTGTGTAAAGAGTTAAAATTATCTAACCAAGTAATCTAATTATGTATTCAGTTTCGTAGCTAGATGGGTATATTAGGTAGCTCTGAGCCACTTGGGAATGCCAAACACTATATGTAAAGTAAGGCATGAATATGGTAACAAAATAAAATGCTATAGTAAGTGTATATAGTGTATATAATGGCATGGAGTTTTCCATTCCATCTGATCAACCTCCTTGAAGCTGAGTATATGGAAACTATCTTCCATACACATACCCCCAATTTGGGATTTGAGTATATTGAATATGAATCAAGTATGTAATAGATTATTCCTTATAAGTGATTTGAATGTGTGAGTGATAATTTTATGAATGATGCCCCTAAATATGAGCAAATGTATGAATTTGAACTAAAATGAATGAATCTAAGCTAAATTTAAATAAAACTACCAAACCTATGATTATATACGTATAAATCTATGTTGTATTTAGTGTACTAATCTGAGTGATCTAGACTATCTTAAATTTGGGGCTACTATAAAGTAGCACCCTATAGTGGATAGTAATTCCTATGACATTAGTGTCCCAATCTAGGCACTAGTGATTGTCTGGTCTAATTTCTATATGATTTGAATTGATTTCTAAGTTTTTATTTTTTTTTTGTCTACCCTCAACCTAATATCTAAAACTAAGCCTACATGCTAAAATCTATCTAGGAAAATCAATGTAGGAGAAATATCTATGACAACCCCTATAAATTCCCTCTATTTTGAGGTTAGTTTTATAAACTTTATAAGAACTACCCTCTAAATAACTATCTCTATAAAATATGTTAGCCTAAGCATGTGCATGATATTTCAATATAAGGTAAAACATAACATCAAAATGTAAATTTATTTGACCATAAGTAGGAAATGTAAGATTTATGTTATAATATATAATTGCACAAGGGTGTCAAGATGGATGTAAATAATGTTTAAAATTAGTAAAATTAGAGTAACTACCTAGGGGGATGGGTCATGATGTCCATCAAGTCTCCCAAGTAGGAAGGTTATATGCATGAGTTCCCTCATGGCATCTAAAACTTATGGGTGTGTGTGTGTGTGTGTGTGTGTGTGTGTGTGTGTGTGTGTGTGTGTGTGTGTGTGTGTGTAACAAGAAAATATAAGTGTCTTGGTGTAGAAGCATATAAGGAAGAAAACATACAAGCACATGAGGTATAAAAAGGTAGGCTAGTGGGCCATGTACATATGACATGGCCACATGTCACTAAATTTGAGAATAAAGACATACAAGGACATGTTCAAATGTCTAGATATGCAAACAAAATCAGTTTGGTGTAGATCCACATAGAAGGACATGTTTAAATGTCCACATATAGAATCATGAAAGAGAACACATAAGGAACATGGATACATGTCCAAAGAATATAAATAGAGAAGTGGTGTAGAATCCAAAGAACAATGACATATTTAAATTCCTTTGAAGATGGAAGAAGTATAGGACACATAATCAAGTCTAATCTAGGAACTAGAAATGAAAGCATGTACAACTGGGTAATAAAAATATATGTAGATACCATGGTGCATATATACGGAGGCTAACTAGGGATAGTAAAAAAAATATGAGCAATGAATAACAATGATTAATATCAAGATAAATCAATGTCTAACTAGAATGTATAGTATGTAAAGATAAAAACTAGTTATAACAACTATTTATGAGATTCACTCGAGTGGTTGAATGTATCAAATGTATAAAATTTGATCAATGTAAATGCCCCCAATGGGTAGATTATAGTATATGTAGATTAGTGTAGTAGACTGAAGTTCAATTTAGAATATAAAATCAATCAATAAGAACAAGTAAAGCATGTGTATGATAACATACACTATACTAAGATAAATAGCAATATGCAGTATCTAGAAAGTAGTAGAAGTGTAAACATAGCAATGCATACAATCTATAAAATTTTGTATTTTTAAAATATTTGAATGTTTTTTATTTTGAAATATTATATTATTTTTACATTTTTTAAGTATAATTTATGTATAAGAAAATGAAAATAAACCATTTATAAGGAGTGAAAGAGAGAGAGAGAGAGATAGAGAGAGAGAGAGAGAGAGAGAGAGAGAGAGAGAGAGAGAGAGAGAGAGAGAGAGAGAGAGAGAGAGAGAGAGAGAGAGAGAGAAGTATGTACAAAGGTAGGAACCATACTAACTAATGAGTCTTATGGGAGACTTTCCATCACTATGACTTATATCAAAGAGGGGACCTATGATCATGCATGTGGTGTGAAAGGGAAAATATGAGCCCATGATCTAGTGTGTTATATAATCTAAACCTGAGGCTACTTGAGTAGTTATGCTATGATGTTTTGGCACTAAATATGATTCCCTGTGAACTATAGGGGTCATAGGGACCCATTTGGTAGAATTAGAATTTATAGGTGATGTAGGTGCCCTATGATAATAACTCTTATACCCCAATATAATTGATCTCAGTATAAACTATGTAGAGAAATATTCTCTAGAATATATGACATATATTTGATGTAATGGTCTCTCTAGTAATGGTATCTAAGGGAGATTATCCTTGAGTGTAGACACTATAGAAGTAGACATGGACGACTATGAGGATTCTAGTGATCACTATGATTTATTCATAAGATTTTTACTCTCTATTTTAAATGATAATCATGTAATATCTAGTAGTGGAACTAGAACTATAACTGGTGTCAGTGCTGGAAGTGTGGCTAGAAGTTGTGCTAGAACTTAATATGAGACGGAAAGAGGATACTCATATGAGACACACTCAATATTAACCACCTAGTTGACATATATATAATTTGCGCATCAATTTACTTTACATGATATGGATCAAATCTATTGTAACCATGGTCTACCAAATAATATGTTGAATGCCCCTGTATTAGGTACTATAGACACCTAAAATTGGCCACCAATGGCTCCATACCCAAATTTAGACCAATTATTACCAACCATTGAACATCTATCCTAAGATTTTATAAATATCTCAAATTTGGCTTCATAGCCATGCAAATAAATCAACTTGGTCCATAAATCAATTAAACTGAAAAAATGCATACATTGAATTCAATCAAAATCAAACAAATGTTCAAATGCCTAAAAAATATTAATTAACTTGTAAATCCTAAACCAAATCCTAAATTAACTCATCCATTAGAAAATAAATAAATTATCAAAAAGGAAAATTCAAATATCCACAAATATCTTAAAAATCTAATCATTACCTTTTGTGAGTTGCCCAAATGTAAAATATCTCAAAGCACGCCTATTCCATACTAATCATGAGATTTTGGACACCTATTAACCTTACTAGGGTTATCTAAGCAAACCAAGGTTAGGATTTAACCCATTCTAAGTTGATTTTAAATCCTATTAATATAAGCCTAGATCTCTTCATTTGGATACCTTGGAACATCATAGAGTTATAATGCAGGATTTGATTCATGAAGAAAATGCATAGTCTTATAATGAAAAATTAATCCAAGCTAAGCCATTTTCAAGCCATATCAAAGGATAAGCCAATCCAAAACCATGAGCATGATTCCAAGAGGAGATAGAGATAGTCAAGCCCCATTGATGAAAACCTTTTTAGCATAATTTGAGTAAGATAAATGAAGAAGCCTCTTAGATCATTTAAGGAAGGTAAGAATGTATGTTTTCTTGCATTTTTTTATGCATTGTTCATTTTTATTTCTTCACTGTGATCATACCTTTTATATAGGTAAGGTAGTGTTATGAATGTTAGTGTGTTATTACTTTCATTTATCATTTATTTCATTATGAATCTAACATATGACCTAACCACCTTCCTTAGATTCCTTGATTACAAATGGCACACCCAATGGAACAATGTTTTGAGAGGTTAAGCCATATCCATTAGTGGTAGGTTAAGCATAGGATGTATGATTGATATGTACATTGCACTACACTAAGAAAGTGACAGATTTAGTGGTTGTGAAAAGGATAAGATATTTTCACAGCAAACCAATCTATGTGGACTCAATTGATGTGATGCATCTCTTGTGTTCATATGTGAAAGTGTGTACACATGAGATCAATCTAGATGGTCAAAAACTTGTAGGTTTTAGTCAACCCTACTTTTCCACACCTTGATAGGATTTACGATGATATACTTAGTTGTATTATGTCATTTTATTGTTTGGTGTGCTATAACTAAAACTTATTGTTTAAGTGATTTCATGAATGAGTCTTATGTCTAACATCACTCCATTATTTGAGGATCCATTATTCCATCCATTTGACACCTTGATTTAAACTTCAAAAACTTTTATCTCAAAATATTGTGAGTAGCAATTGATCGAAATGGGTATCATTATGTTGCACAAGTCATTTCAAATTTTGTGCTTTTGAAGTCTTTGAAACATTAACCATTATCAGATATTTTGAGAGCAATAATGCCATTGCATTACAAAAATTATTTCAAAATACTTGTCTTGTCTTGTATCCAAATTATCATTATTTAAACCAATCATTTCAACCTTGTTGGATCTTTCTTTAGCACAGTCATGTTCAAAATTGCCTAGCTTGTTGGTCATCAAAATCCTAGTTTCCCTTAGTTGAGTCTTTTGATTAAATTTTATAATTTTATATTAAAAAAATAATTGATTTTTTTTAGGCCTCAACATGCAAAGGTTAATACATAGATATTTCTCTTTTAGGTTGTGTAACTTAGGTTAATCCATTACGCAAGCTCAAAAACTTTATTGTATGTGCCTTTGCTTGATAGAATCAGTCCATCTTCAAAGTGCCTTTTTTTAGTCTTTTCCACCAATTAGATCATGCTTATGTATATAATCAAGTACGTAGTCTTTGCCAAACTATTCCAAGTTTGTTAGATTAATCATCATTATCATTTATTTTCAAGCCTAGTTTTTAATGATGTTTGGCTAAAAGTCCTAGTACAACCTATTTGAGCCTAGATTTTGACTCCACATTCGGACAAAAGACCTAAAAACATTTCCTTTTCCTAGTTTATACCTATTTAGAACATGTTTGTTCCTTAGATTTAGACTTTTTTAAGGTATTTTTACTTGACCTTATTTGTGTAAAACATTTAATGTTAGACATTTGACATTATACTATTTTTACCAAATCTTTGCATCAAATTTTTTTGACATCCAGATCCACCCTTGACTAAGTTAGATCATGGTTAAACCTTTTGTATTTTTAGACATAAATTTTTAGATTTTACATAACTCTAATCCATCTTATTGTGAAACATATGCTATTTGATTTAACCATGGATCATGATACACATATTAAAACTATGTACAATCCAGGATATGGAAATGTTAGTACATAAGAAGACTTTGCTCAAGACCCTTATGGAGTTTAGGTTATTTTGGAAATGGATTCCTATCCACCATATAACACTTAAATAGGGTAATAGACTCAAGATCCTTTAGACACTTATTTGGTTAGCGCACCTCCTTCCATAGAGTAAGATCAAGAATAGATAACTCAATATTTGGGTAATTTTTTAAATACCTATAGTTGTAGAACATATACAACAACAATATTATCATGGTATAATATAATTAAAATATGAGGTATGGCATTAAATTTTTCAAAATCTATGAAGAAATCCTTATAACATGTCTTATCAAAATAATGATTAGGCCTCTTATAGCAACCCTAATGTCATAATAGCAATATCATATCAATAATTGCATATTCTTGTCATGAAAATAGGCCTTATAGAGGACCACATGATTCAAATGTAGATAACATACTAGACATATCAATACCTAACACATAACTTTAATCATATGACCATGTCAAACATGCCTCTTATTGATTTAGCTCTTTCAATGGGATTTTTAATAGAATTGGTTGGTTAATAAAACTAGGGTTTAAACCCATTTACACAAAAAAAATTAGTATAAAACATGTTTACTAACCCAACCATCAAGGAAGTGTCTTTTGATTCTATGTAGAATAGTGAGCAAAACATAGTGGACAATGTGCAAGTAATGACCAATCCAAACCAAAGTGGTGTTAATACACAAACAACTAGCCAACAATAAAATATGCCTTTAAATAGCACCATTAGTGGTTTGTAAACTCAAGGAGTAGGAGTTTATACTTCCCAAACTCAATTGACTACCTCTAATAATCAACCAACTACTTCTTCTAGCACGTAATAATAAGGATTAAGTATTCAACCAATGACTAGTACCATGCCATAATAGAATGTGATGAATCTTACTCCCAAATTAGTGACTAGTAATATTCCATAATAGCAAGCACCATTAAATCAACCCATGCAGTAGAGGAAAAACATATTACCTCCTCAATATGGGGATACCAATTTTCTAACTCACCAGGTAGTAGCAAACATACCTCTTCAATCATAGATTAATAGGGTAATCCAAAACCAAATGATGTCTAGCTAATATCATGTAAATATTGGTCAGTTATAGATGCCAAATATCTAACATGAATCTACTACCCAATAGGGATTCATACAACTAAAAGGTTATAATGTTCCTGAAGTACCTGTTAGGCAACAATTAACATTCATAAAAAATGTTCCACAAGTTTAGAGATAGCGTCTTGGTTTAGAAGTTTCCCCTCAACAACAAGGTTTGATTAGTCATCAACATGTCCCTATTCAACCTCAATAAGAACAATACAATAATATACCACCATCCCAACCTCAATATTCCCAATATTAGGCCTACATACCCAATCCCAACCAAAATATCATACTATAGTATCTATAATTTCAACAATCACACCCTAATCCATATATGTGTATTCTTAGTCCATTTCATAGCCAATCCACTCTATCCTAGAAAATGCCTCCATCATACCTTGGTCAAAGTAATCCACTTTTGACCACTCAATCATCACCTCAAGACAATTTTGCCATAAGTTTCCTTGAATAAGAGCTACAACAAATAAAGCATGTAATTTCCACCATCTAAGCTAGGAAACAAGACAAAAAGTTTAAGTTAGATGATGCATGTTATTACCCTTTAAACATGGAGTACTTGTAGATACCATTTCCTCCAGGGTATGAACCACCAAAGTTTGAAAAATATAAGGGAAAAGGTGACCCCTAAGCACATTTGATAGAATTCTTTGTTGCATGCCAACCAATGGACAATAGTGACATATTTTTTGTTATTATTTCTAAGAAGTCTAGTTGGACAAGCCTTGTAATGGTTCTTTAAGTTACTAAAGAATTCAGTTTCTAATTTTGATGATCTTTCAAACAAATTTATGTAACATTTCTCTTATAATGTTGATCTTGATATTTCATTAGTAGACTTGACACAAGCATAATGGAAACTAGGTGAAATTTCATGATCAATCTATAGTGATGGAGAGCCCTTTAAATCCATTTTACCCATAATCTACTAGAAAAACAATTAGCCTCTATGTTTACCAAAAATCTACACACTGAGATATCTTACTATCTAGAGTTATAGTGTGTGTATACGTTCAAAAAATCATTGATAAAGGTTTGGTGATAGAATGGGCCCTTATTAACAAAAGTATCATTAAATTATCCTCATAAAATTAGAAAAATGGATAGAACCAAACCCAAAATAGTGGCCAAAACTAGCATCCAGTCCAAGCATAAGCATCACAACCTTTACAAGATAATAACAGTGATAGACCTAAATAATTCAATCATAATATTAATGTTGTAGGAAATATAGCAACAAATTCATGACTTGTCCAAATGGTGAAATCACCATTTTCTCATCCTCTACCTCCTTTATAACTTACTCCTAACTAACAACCTCTTTAGTAGCTGTAACACGTGTAGTAAGCACAACAACCTAGACAAGTGCAAAAAATGATACAAACATATTAATCTATGATTTTTCAAAACCCTCCTCAACCAAGGATAAATGTACCTACTCATTATGATTTTACTGACCTTAGATATCCCATAGAATTAGTATTTCACAAGATCATAGTAGATAACTTGATTAGATGGCCTATTCAGAAAGAACAAGCTCATGAAGGTGTTAACATGCGAGACTGGTATAGGCCAGAATAATTCTATAATTTTCATAGGGTTAATGACTATAATTTTTATCATTGTGGGTAAATTAGACATGTAATTTATAATATTCTGGATAATGGAGAGATCACATTAGATCATGTAGATTCTTCCTCTAATCAGAGTCTTGGTATTTATCCAAATCCTTTTCCATAACATAACAACCAATAATAACAATAATAATAACCATAAAAACATCTAGTGCAACATCAAAAATAATAAGATAAATAACTAAGGCTAAACCAACCAACTCAAAATAATCAACAAAAAAACCAAAATCATCAAAATAATGGACTAAACCAAGGTTAGAATAGTAACAACAAATAGACCTATCATGCCATTGCACATGACCATAATGTAGTTGTAGGCTATATTAATGTAATTTACATTAATCCTAGACCAAGTACCAATCAAAAAAGACCATTTTTAATCATCCCAAATTAACCAAACCATTCTAGTAATCCTTCCTTGACCTAGGACTGCACATAGGTGAACCATCAATTAGGGATTCCCATGCTAAGACCTTATACTGATAATTCGTCATTTTCTCATGACCATGCTCAAGTGCATCAATAACTAAGACTTGTCCTATCTGGTCCCCATCTACCATCATTTGTTAGCAATAGTTGTATTATACCTAATCCTAATTATGTAATCATAACTCAGTGGTTAGAGATTACCATTCTAGGCCCACAACCATATGTTACTTCACCCATCCAACCAACCATTCTGCCTTAAAATAAGCCATTTACCACTATCATAGAAAATACAATTGAAATTTTGGAATAATTACAAAAGACACCATCACTAATCTCCATTTTAGATTTTTTGCATATGTCTAATATCCACAAAAACATTTTGATAAAGTTCCTTGGTCAATCTATAGTTCCAAATGACATATCCCCTAACAAATTTCAAGACTTGGTTAGACACTAAGCTCTAGCTCAACAAGTAACCTTCAATCAAAGTCATATGTCATCCCTTGGCCTACTACATAATAATCCATTATACATCAAAGTTTACATAAAAAGGCACAAAGTGAAACATGTCCTCATAGACAATAGACCAGGTCTGAATATAGTGTCTCTAAAGATTATCAAGATTCTAGGGTATACCTCAAAAAATCTCCAAGTGGAAATAATCACCATCAAAACCTATGATAATGAAGAGATAAAATCACAAGACACCATTAGCTTTCATTTATCATTGGGACCTTGACCAATGATACACTTTTCCATGTGCCAGATCTTGATTTGTCATATAACATACTTTTGGGTAGACCTTGGTTACATAGTATTCGTACTCTCCTATCGACATTGCACTAGTGTATCAAGTTCTCCCATTTAGGGATAGATTTTAATATTCTATGTGATTTAAATCCATATGAGCATTATAAACATCTATAGGTTGAGTTCAAGAGTTACAATTACTATTTTAACATGAATCCAGTCACCAAGTAGGACAAATGGAAAGTCATACTTTTTGATTTACAAGAGGCCAACTACATTGACCCTGATACCTTTGATTTCATTTCCCACATGATGCCTCCTAAAATGTCCAATCATTAAACCATCTCAACTAATGGCCAAGGAGAGTATTTGATGCTCTCCACCTTTCACATTGAAAACCTTCCATAGAACCCAAAGTCCTTTGGAAGACCAAAATCCAAACCACTCATGTAATGGTAAAGAAAGGTGAAATGCCATCAACATAGTCCAAAACCTATCATGTATATACCATCCTATGGCTAAGAAAAGGAATCTCTCAAAGGTGATGAATCATGGTTATATAATGTTAAGCTAGATAACTATTATAAAAATGTAAAGTATCATATTCCTAATAATATCATGAAAAATCAAACCTATGAAGAAGGAGGCCTTGGGCCAAATAAAAAAGGAACACTTGAGCCAATTTCTATGACTAAGTAAAAAAGAATCTATGGACTTAGATTTAAACCACCTAGGAGTGACCCCACATATCTTATTTGAGTTCCATCACCAACAATCAGTGACAATGATGCCAAAAGTGAAGTAGAGTCTAATCGTAGCCAATTTGATGACTTATCCCAAACCAATATATTTGATAATAATGAAATTTGTACCCTTTGACCATTCATTCATCATAATCCACTACCATTGTATTATTTCCAACTAATAAATTGGGGCCAATAAGAGTTTAGCATGCCAATTGATGATTTTTAGAATGATGAGGCCTTTTGTGATTTTATAGGCCTTATGGACAATGTTCCAATGGGAGATCATATATAAAGTTTCTCAATCAAAATGGATCTTAAATCTTATTTTATAAATTGAATGAACACCCTTAACCAAAAATAATTAAGTAAAACATTGAGTTCCCAAGGTGAAAACCTCTTTCAAGTGATTTTGGACCAAGGAAAAAGTAAAGATAAAGGCCAGTTTAGTGGTGAAAACCTATTTTAGGTGCCACTAGTTGGGGGTGTTTAACTTTATTCAAATTTATACTAGGATCCTACCAATGATAAATTTGTCTATAGGTATGAATTTAGGCTTGATGAAGAATAAGATTTTGAGTGAATCATTCAGGATCACAATAATGAAAAACTTACCTATGGATTTAAATTTTGTCTTGAAGAACAACAATCCTTCAATTGAATCATATAGGAGTTTCCAACTATTTTTGTCACATAACCATATATCTGATTGGGGTATTTTTATTCATCATGTCTAGGAGAACTTGAATAAAAAGTCCTAATAGAAGACTCTAACACAGCTAAATAGTTCAAATATTTGGCCACTATTTTTGAAGATAGTTTGAATCTTCTAGTAGAAGACACAACAAAGGTAAACATCAGATCTTCAGATGAACCAAAGTGGATTAAATTAGGCACGTCACTTAGTGAGGAGGAGCATGAAGTCTTAACATCCCTATTGAGATAATTTGTAGATATATTTACTTGGGCATATTCTGGCATGCCTAGTTTGGACCCCACCTTGGTTGTTTACCACCTTGTGATACATCTTGATGCCAAACTACTGAATAAAAAGCTACACAAAATTCATCTTCACATTGTTGTATTAGTAAAAAAATAGTTATAAAATCCAATTGACTATTATGATTGAATTTCTAATGTGGTTCTAGTTAGTAAAAAGATAGAAGGAATTAGAATTTGTACTAATTTTAGGGACATTAACAAAGCTTTCCCTAAGGTTGGATTTTCTCTACCAAAAATTGACATGATTTTCAACTCCAAAGTGGGATATGAGATGCTTTCATTTATGGATGTTTTCTTAAGATATAATCAGATTAGAATCACATTAGAATACCAACACAAAACAATGTTCACCACTCTATGGGGAACATTCTATTATTCAGTTATACCATTTGATCTTACAAATGCAAGGGCCACCTATCAAAGAGCCATGAAAATCATATTTCATGATATGATGCATGACATTCTTGAATACTATGTTGATGACATATTAAAAAAATCAAAGACCAGGGCTGATCATCCAACAATATTGAGGAGGATATTTGAGCAACTATGTGAATACAAAGTTAGACTCAACCTCAAGAAATGTGATTTTATAGTTACTTTGATAAAATTGCTTGGTTTCATTGTGTCTCATCTAGGCATTAAATTTGATCCAACCAAAGTGAAAGACATGATATAAATACCACCACTAAACAATTTAAAGTAGATCTATATTTTTCAAGGTAAGATCTAGTCCATTCAATGCTTCATATCTCAATTGGACAACAAGTGCCACTCATTTACACACCTACTAAAGAAGGGTGTAACATTTATTTGGGATGATGATTGTCAAAAATAGTTTCAAAAACTAAAAGACAATCTTGAAAATCCACCAGTCTTATTACCTCCTATTCCAAAGAAACCATTCCTTTTGTATCTATCAATAACATATCAAACTCTAGGGAACTTCTAGCTCAACATGATGATAATGAAAAAGAACATGTATTGTACTATCTAAGCCATACACTAGTCATGTATGAACACAATTATACACACATCAAAAAATCTTGTTTATATATGGTCTTTATAGCTCATAAACTAGAATATCACATGTTAAATAATAAGACCGTAGACTTGCTCAAGTATCTACTATCCAAAATAGTTTTGCAAGGCTGCATGGCTAAATGGGTCATGATACTTAGTGATAATGAGATATAATATGTGAACCAAAGAGCCATCAAGGGGAAATTTATAATAGATCAACTTGTTGAAACACCCCTCACAAACATAGAGCCATTAACATTCAATATCTTGATAAATCCATTATGACCATCATTGAAACACCTCTCAAGGAGAAGCAATGGAATCTATATTTTTATGGTTCATTTACTACACATGGATCGAGATTAGACCTTTTATTTATAATATCATAGGGGTATCTAATCCCTAAGTCATTTATAATCAGTTTTCCTTATATGAATCACATGGTCAAATATGAATCACTTATGTTAGGGCTTTAAAAAGTAGTACAATGGAATTTAAGTCATCTAAAGGTTTATGGTGGTTCATAGCTAATCATCAAGCAGGTTGTAGATCACTTTCAAACTAAAGATGACAATTTAGTTCCCTACATGGATATGGTTGACACTCTCAAGTAGAAAAATGTTAACATCTTATTTGAACATATACTAAGGGAAATCAATAAAATAATAGATGAAATGGCTACCATTAGGTCACTCATTCAACATGCAGATATGGAAAAAGACTACTAATTTCTCACTAAAAATCTAACATCATTAGTTCATGAACCATTAACCATCACAATGATTTGTGATATTGTTGGTCTTATCTCTACTTGGTATTCTAGCCTATATGCCTATTTACATGACCATGTTTTATGACAAGACTTATTCTAAAAATAGACAAAATCCTTCATCCACAATACCCAATGTTATACCTTACTCAAACTAACCCTATCCTACTATAATTTTGATGAAACTCTACTTCATTATTTACCTTCAATAGAATATACACTAGTGTTATGGGAAGTTCATGGAGTAAGTAGAGCCCACACCAGTGGGGTAGTCTTGTCCAAAAAACTCTTGCATTATAGTTATTATTAGCCAATAATAGACATAGATGCAACTACATATGTGAAAAGATGTAATAAATTTCAATGGCATGCTAACTTAATTCATGCCCTAGTCAAAACTTTGAAACCAATGTTGACACCATGGACATTTACTACATGGGGCCTCGACCTCATTGGGAAGATAAACCCCACCTCATCAGATAGCCATAAACATATCCTCACCACCATAGAATATTTCACTAAATGGGTCAAATTTATACCCTTCACATGATTGGAAAGAAAATTTCCAAATTCATTTCCAACCATCTCATCTACCACTATGATATCCCTTCTAACCTTATATCTAATAATGAAGGATCATTTAAGCACAAGGATGTTAAAAACTATGTGCTAAATACAAAATCACATAGCATTTCTCCAATATATATTACCCTCAAAATAATGGCCATAAAAAAGCATCAAACAAAACCATTGTCAACATTCTCAAAAATATTTTCAATGATGTTGATTATAATTAGCACCTTCAGATATTCCACTCCCTTTGGGCATACCATACCAATCACCATACCCCAACAAGAGCCACTCCATATTCACTTGTTTATGGTACAGAAGCTATTCTTCCCATTGAGTTTGAGTTATTTTCATTATGCATCTCTTTGAATCATGCCCTAGATGATGAAGACTATTGAGTAGCTCACATGCAAGAGTTGGAGTTACTTGATGAGAAACACATGGATGCAGTGAACCACCTTTAAGCATATCAAAATCGACTATGTGGCCACTATAATCAGTGCATGAAACACATATATAATTTGATCTTGGTGATTTTGTCCTTAAATAGGACCAAAAGAATACCATAATTAAGAAGAATCATAAAGTTAAGTTCAAATCCAAATGTGTAGGTCCTGTCATCATTGTTGCTAATTATGATACTGAATCATACAAGCTCACCACACTAGATAGGGATCAACTTGATGATCCTATGAACATTAAATACCCCAAGTGGTACTAAACTTAGTGACTTGGTGTATTGTCTATGAGGATTATTTCAATTTGTACCATATTATCAACATCTTTCTTTGTATTATACCATCTTATCATCCTACCCATCCTATCATCATATCACTTTGACTTTCAAATCATTCCATTCTACCATACCATTTATATCCACCAAAGCATGATTTGATCCATCCTATCCTAGCCCATTTGATCTTGGTTCATCCATTGATTTCATGTTCAAAATGAAGAATCAAATCAGTTTATTAGTTGTTTCAAGAATTCTAGATAGAGGTAGTATTTTTTAGTAGTAAGATACAAGTATTAGCAGTTACATCCTTCATTTCTTATTTCCTTCATATCAAGTTTGTTTTTGTGAGCCTAATTATATCTACCTACATGTGCAAATCAGTTTCTCACCAGTCTTACTACTAATTATAACTACCTATGAAAAAATTAGTATCATTGATATGATTTGTTGTATCCTAGTTATAACCACCTATGGGAAAACTAGGGCCAATAGTTGTTTATTGTGCCTTAACTTACCAGCTTTCCATTCCTATGCCATACTATGCCATCATACCAACTTTGTATGTTTTATTTGAATTGGATGTTACACTATTTAGATTCCTCCACTATAAGGTGGAACTACTATGAACTAGGGCCATTTTGGTACTATGTGTGTTGGAATCAATTCATGTTGAGGACATCTCAGTCCCCCTTTCCCCTATGATCTCACCATTTTATTATAAATCCTTTCAAGTTTGAAAATTCTCACCATTTTGAAAGCTTAGACCTTTTCATGTCTCATCATTCTCAATTGAGTTGAGATACTCCAAAATTTTCAAAAACATTTATAAAATCATTTACAAAAATAAAAAACATTGACCACTTTTTTACCTTAAGGATTTTTGGAACCCTTACTAAGTCACAACAAATCACTTGTCACTTAGTTTCCCCATCCTTTTTGGCCTTGTCCCATGCTCTTGAGCTCATTCCTATTCTTTTATCGCTTCCATCATGTTTATTTTTTGATCATCATCATTTTTATTATATCCCATTTTCTAGGAGAACTACATTCAACTTGAAGTTTTTGTTGGATATATCATCCATGGAACTATGTAGGTAGTGTCCACTTACCTAGTGCATATGGAGACAACTTGCCCACCACCTTCCTTTTCTTCTATTTCACCATGATGTTTGTTTGTTAAATTGTTTCCTATTTTATAGGGATAATGTATGTCACATTATTTTCATTAACATTGGGACTAACTGTTATTTGTTTCTTTGTTTATGTGTTTGTTTGTGTGCTTGTTTGTTTGCTTTCCACATGTTTGCCTTGATTCAGTCTATGAGCATTCATTGGGTGATTCCTTGTGCATTCATACTTGAATCCACCTATATTCTTATGTCTAAATTTTCATCATGGTTTTTATCATTGATTAATTTTTTTCCATTGAATATTGGATCATGTGAGTTAGTCCTTATGCATATTTCGGTCAAGTCCTCATGATGTTCTATCATGATTCCTACCATCATGTGCTACAAAAAAATTTATCTTCAAGAATTATACATATTAATACAACATCAATATCTCCTTAACACTGGTACCAACAACTATCCCAATCATATCCCAAATAGATTAATTAAATAGTGAAAAAGTTTTAACCTTTGTTAGTTTGGATGATCATCTCCGTACTACTAGGCTATCCCAATTCATCTTTACCCTCTATGTCAAGTTATCAATCATCATGTTTTGAATCATTAGACATCAATATTTTTTTCCATTATCAGGGTCCAATGATTATTACTACCTATGGGAAAATCATTACACGCCATCCCACATACATTGTCAATTATTCTAACAACTTTTGGGCAAATCATTGTGTTATCACCATTTCTGATCATTTACTTTCTTCTACTTTCCTGAGGCATGTTATCCTATTTATCTATCCTACTAGGGTAGTTCCATCTTCTCAATGATTATAACCACCTTTGGTTAAATATTTGTGTTATCATAGCATGTTTCCACTATTGGGGTACAATGCTTATAACTTCCTTTGATCAAATCCTTATACACCATGCCACTTATATTCTCAATGATTCTACCAAATTTGGGCAAATCATTATGTTCTCACCCTATCATATTCATTTTTTTGGTCCCCTCATCTCATTAATTTCTTTTGAGAGACTATTTTATAATCCTTTTAATAACCTCTCCCTTGAGGAGGAAATCTATAGCTCATCAATAATGATTTAAGTACCAATCACATAAAAAATTATTATTCTTTTAAAAGACATTATTGTGCTTACAACTTGAAACACCTTTCCAAAAAGGGTTAAACTATAGACACCTAAAATTGGCCACCAATGACTTCATACCTAAATTTAGACCAATTCTTATCAACCATTTCACATATAACCTAAGAATTTATAAATGTCTCAAATTTGGCTTCATAACCATGAAAACAAATCAAATTGGCCCATAAATCAATTAAATTAAAAAATTGCATACCTTGAATTAAATAAAAATAAAACAAATGTTCAAATGCCTAAAAAAGATTAATTGATTTAAAAATCCTAAACCAAATCCTAATTTAATTAATGCATGAGAAAATAAATCAATTATCGAAAAGGAAAATTCAAATATCCATAAATATCCTAAAAAGCTAATCATTACCTATTGTGAGTTGTCTAAATCCAAAATATCTTAAAGCACACCTATTCCATACTAATCATGAGATTTTGGACACCTATTAGCCCTAATATGGTTATCTAAGAAAACTAAGTTTTGGATTTAACCCATTCCAAGTTGATTTTAAAGCCTATAAATACAATCCAAAATCTTTTCATTTGGAGAGCTTGGAACATAGTAGAGTTATAATGCAATATTTGATTCATGAAGCAAATGCATAGTCTTACAATGCCAAAATTGAACAAATCAAAGCCATTTTAAATCCATATCAAAGTATAATCCAAGTGAAAACCATGAACATGATGCCAATAGGAGATGGAAATATCCAAGCCCCATTGATGAAGACCTTTTGAGAACAATCTGAGCAAGCCAAGCTAAGAAGCCTCTTGGAGCATTCAAGGAAGGTAAGAAAGGTATGTTTTTATGATTTTTAGTTGTACTTTATTCAAATTTTCTTCTTCACCATGTTCCTCTCGTTGATCTATAAAATGTATTTTATGAATGTTAGTGTGTTATTTCTTTAATTTTGAGTTGATTTCATTATGAAGCTAACATATGATCTAACCACCCTCCTTGGATTCATTGATCACAGGTAATACTAGAAATTGAGTGACTATATGTATTGGTCCAACCTATAATGGAATCACTATTTTCATAATGGATATGTGAACATGGCCATTTAAATCACTAATAATTGTATCTATAGGGAATATATCCTTTTTGATATAACCCAAGTGTTGTAAGAGTGTCATGGTACACATGTTTATGATTGACCCATTATTAACCATGACATTGTGAATATGATGGTGGTCTATATATGCTCATATGAAGAGTACATGTAAATATATGTCATCATCCATAATCTCCTACTCTAAAAATGTGATAAGTGGTCTAGGTATCACTATAGTGTGATACATACCAATCAGTTTATGTAGTGGATTTTTTCTTTTGTAACTGTGTGATTAGAAGATAGTGGTGGATGAGCCTGGTATGTATAATGAAAGTCTAATGTGTCCCCTACCTCATTATTTTTATTCTTTGGGAAAGGATCTAAAAATAACTTAAGTGTTTTTACCTATGCTTCTTATTTTGGTAACTCTATGGGTGTGCCCACATTAATAATGTTAAGCATGGGATACACTGAGATGGGGGTGAATCAGTATATCATATATCTTATAAATTTTTCCTTTAACCAAATTACACTTAATCAAACATTAAATATATCTGATAAAACTCAAACAATAAACACCACACAAGATAGAGAGAGACACCATATATAATGTGGAAACCCAATGTGGGAAAAACCATAAAGAACAATCTCAAGTATATGAATGAGCACAAACCCAAACAATATTCACAAGCTAAGCTTGCAAGAGAACCATACCCCTTTGCTGAGCACCAACCCAACTACTATTAATGATCACCAACCCATAGGAGCACCACACCCCTTTGCTGAGCACCAACCCAGCTACTATTCGTGAGCACTAACCCACAGGAGCACCAACCCATAGGAGCACCAACCCCTTTGTGTATACCACACACCTATCTCTCAATGTTGCTATCTCAACAAATGATAGATCAATACAACACCTCTTTCCTCTCTCTCACCTTTTCTCTTTAAAGCTAGATATAACAAATACAAATCATATTCATCTCTCACAATTGCTCTTCTAAGCTAGATATTACAATATCAAAACAACCTCTATCTCTCATATTAAAAATGGCTTATCAAGCCTTCATTTATAGCTTTCCAAATGACCTTTGGCCTTCCCCCTTTGTGACCCTTCAATCCTCATGGAAAATGGTGCCAATCTTGGATGACACTTCATATTCAAGCCTTTGAAAAGTCATGTGGTGACCCTTCATGACCAAAAACGTCCTTCCCACTTTTTTCCTTATCTTTGGTGACTTTTCATATTCCTCAAAGTGTCCCTTCATGAGAAATTGCACCCTTACTCTTTTGTCTTCACTTGGTGACTCTTGGAATTCCTTAAGATGACTCTTCATGGGAAAATGCATCCCATCTTTTGTCTTTACCCCATGGCTCTTTGACTTCTTCATGGGCCCTTCTTTTGTCTCATATGCAACCAAAACTATATTCATTAATATTAAATAAATATTAACTCATATTAGCCAAGATATATTTATTACAAAAAACATTAAATGCAATGGGGCCTTTATCACCAATAATGCTAAACCTTTGACATCAATGACAATATTTCTAACAATCTCCCCCTTTGTCATTGATGGTAAACTCAATCTTGAAAATACCACATCCTATCACTTGCACATACTATCATCTAAAAACATACAATAACTCCCCCTTAGTGTAGTAACCTATACCTATTTTTGCACCTGTACTTATACCTATTATTCTCCATGTACCTATTTTTGCACCTATACTTGTACCTATTATTCTCCCCCTTTAACATCAATGGCAAAGGGCCTACCTAGAGCTAATACTTAGCTCCCCCTCAACTAATGCTGAACCTCAATGGTAAGAAGTAATAGAAATTACTCCTAACTCCTCTCATTGATCTTTCAATGTATCCTTTGATCCTGCCTTTGAGAAGATATCTAACAATACATACACATTGTTCCCTATCCTTTGAGTATCTACAATCAACTCATTTGAATATTTTTTTCTAATCTCATAACCTTCTTTATGAAACTTTAATGTATATCCTTTATCACATATTTGACTAACACTCAATAGATTATGCTTAAGACGTTTTACATATAAAACATTCTTAGTCTTAGTTCTACCATAATCCAAACTCAAAGTACCTTTTCTAGCTATCCTGGCAGTGGTTTTATCTCTAAATCTTACTATACCACCATTGATCTTCTTTAGAGATATGAACTTACTTTTATCACCTGTCATATGCCTCGAACATCTCCTATCAATTAACCATGGCTAATATTTACCTCTTACATGCAGGGCTATATGAACCATCATAGAATCTTCATGTTGTTTCTTCTACCATGAACATGTCTGAACCTTCTTCTTGATGAATGGTGCTTTGAAACTCTAATCCTGTTTGACTGACTTGAACACACTTCTACAATACCAAGCTATGTGTTTGAAGTTTTTGCACTTGTAGCATACTATGGCCTCTTCATCAAAGCTTGATAAAGGAGCAAAATAGTTGTGGCTTCTAATTGACTCTACTTGACTTTCCTTCTCCTTATTTCTAAAATTGTTAGCTCTTTTTCTACATTCTAATTTATTATGACCATATCCATTACAATAAAAACAATAGCCATAAAAATAAGACATGTCTATATATCTCTGACCTAATTGTCTTTTGTAGCTTTGTTCTCTCCAGCCTTCTCTATTTAGAATGTCCTCTGTATTCTTCACTTCTCCCCTTTTTGTTTCCTCTTTTGTAATATCTTCAACATAGCTCTTTTTATTTTCAAAACTAATCCCTGTCTTATCTGAATATGCTTTTTGACTTTCTAGTATCTTATTCAGCATGTTGGTGCTATCTTCAAATTTTGAATCACTGACTACTTTCATAATATCTTCTTTAAAAGAGGCAATTTCAATAGCATACCTTTGACATTATTTTCTTGCTATTTCCAACTATGTTGTGAGATCTTATTCATTCTTCTTGGCTTCTTCAAAGTGTGCTTGTATATCTTCAATCATTTCCTTTGACTCCTATTCATTTTTCTTGATCTGGCACTTTAATCTTTGATTCTTCTTTTGAACAACTTCTAACTCTTCTAAGGCACAAATGAGCTCTCCTTCCATATTCAGTTCAGCTTCCTCCTCTTCTTCTTCTTGATCACCTTCATGTATGGCCATGAATAGAATCTCTTCTTCTTCTGAATCACTGACTCCACTATCTTCACCTGAGCTAGGATCTTTAGAATACAGGCTCTTCTTCTCGATTCCCTTCTTATATTTGCCTTTGAAATTCTTCTTGTATGTAGGCTTTTTTTCTTCATCATCATTAACCTTATTTGGGCATCTAGCTAAAAAATGTCCAATCTTTCCACAATTAAAACATTTAAAAGGTAATTTTCCTTGATATTTACCTGTTCCTCTTTTTGGCTTACAAATGAAAAGTGTTCTGTTATCATCTTCATCATCACTAGAACTATCACTTGATTCTTGAATCTTAGCTTTCTCTTTCTTTGATGTCTTGAAAGCCACTTCTCTCTTTGAGGGTTTATCTTGTTCTATCTACATCTCATATTTTGTGAGAATACCATGAAGCTCATCCATCTTTAGCTTGGCTAAATTCTTCATCTCCTCAATTGCTGAAACCTTTGCATCATATCTCATTGGTAGAGATCTCAAAACCTTTTGCACCACCATTGACTCATCCAATATTTCTCCAAGACCTTGAATCTAATTTACGACTTGATCAACTTGCAAAATATAACTTGATATATCTTCTTCTTCTTCCATGTTCAAACTTTCAAACTACCTTCTAAAAGTCTGTAGCTTAGCTTGCTGAACCTTTCCATCACCTTTGTAAATATTCTCAAGTTTTACCCAAGTTTCATGAGCAAATTTAAATTGCATAACTTTAACAAATTCATATTCACATAAACCACATAAAATAGCATTTAAAGCTTTAGCACTACATTCACTTGCCTTATTTTTTACTTGAGTAATTGTAGATGTTTGTGGCTCTTCATATTCCTCCACCACTACTTTCCATATGACAAATCCAAGGGCCATCAAATAAACCTTCATTCTCATGCTCCAAAAAGCATAATTTTTTCCATCAAACAAAGGTGCCTTATTTGTATAAAATCCTTCCTGTGACCCAGCCATCGTGCTTTCCCAATCTACCTTCAAGCTCTAAAACTTTTTTAAAAAGAACCTTCTTTGATACCAATTGTTAAGCATGGAATATACTGAGAGGGGGGGTGAATCAATATATCATATATCTTATAAATATTTCCTTTAACCAAATTCCACTTAATCAAACATTCAAGATATGTGATAAAACTCAAACAATAAACACCACACAAGATAGAGAGAGACACCAGATATAACGTGGAAACCCAATGTGGGAAAAACCATGAAGAACAATCTCAAGTATATGAATGAGCATAAACCCAAACACTATTCACAAGCCAATCTTTCAAGAGCACCATACCCCTTTGCCAAGCACCAAACTAGCTACTATTCATGAGCACCAACCCATAGGAGCACCACACCCCTTTGCCAAGCACCAACCCAGCTACTATTCATGAGCACCAACCCCTTTGTCGAGCACCAACCCAACAAAAATTCATGAGCACCAACCCAAAAGATCACCAACCCCTTTGTCGAGCATTAACCCAATAATAATTCATGAGCACCAACCCATAGGAGCACCAACCCTTTGTGTATACCACACACCTATCTCTCAATGTTGTTATCTCAACAAATGATAGATCAATACAACATCTCTTTCCTCTCTCTCACCTTTGCTCTTCTAAGCTAGATATAACAAATACAAATCATATTCATCTTTCACAATTGCTCTTCTAAGCTAGATATTATGATATCAAATCAACCTCTCTCATATTACAAATGGCTTTTCAAGCCTTTATTTATAGCTTTCCAAATGACCTTTGGCCTTCCCCCTTTGTGACCCTTCAATCCTCATGGAAAATGGTGCCAATATTGGATGACCCTTCATATTCAAGCCTTTGAAAAGTCATGTGGTGACCCTTCATGACCAAAAACGTCCTTCCCACTTTTGTCCTTATCTTTGGTGACTTTTCATATTCCTCAAAGTGTCCCTTCATGAAAAATTTCACCCTTACTCTTTTGTCTTCACTTGGTGACTCTTGGAATTCCCCAAGATGACTCTTCATGGGAAAATTCATCCCATCCTTCTTTTGTCTTTACCCCATGGCTCTTCGACTTCTCCATGGGCCCTTCTTTTGTCTCATATGCAACCAAAAATATATTCATTAATATTAAATAAGTATTAACTCGTATTAGCCAAGATATATTTATTACAAACAACATTAAATACAATGGGGCCTTTATCACCAATAATGCTAAACCTTTGACATCAATGACAATATTTCCAACAAATAATGTTTTCCTTAATGAGATCTTGTATCTTATGCTTCAAGATAATACATTATTTATCATATTGTATGGTTTCTTTTGATACTCATAGAATGCATTTAAATCATAAATTTTTGGAAGAGGCCATGTCATATCAACCTATTTAATGGGAAGGAGAGATATGACATTACATTCTAATAGTTATTGTATAACTCATGTTGGTGATTCTGATAGATTAGTGAAGACTCTACGTTAAAGAGATCATAAAACCAATCTGGGAGATGGATCTAAATATACATTAACTATGGAATTTTGATAAAAAAATTTTTCAAGTTCCTAACCTTATATGTAGGTTTGTTTTTACTTTTGATAGTTGTATTTGATCCATTTGTGTATTTTAGTTTTCCCATTGTTATAGCTTAACCTCTCTTTACTTAACTATGTGGCACATATCTTTCAGTGTGGGAAAGTTATAGAATAATATTGCTGCATGAAGTGTTGGTAATAGAATCTATTTGAATATTTATTTAATCTCTCTATCTTCCATGGGGCTAGTCAATTTTGATATGATTGTCTTGTATCATAAGACATAATCGACTATGGGCTCATTTGACTTTTTTTTAGCTATGTTACTTGTGAATATGATAACTTATCATTTATGTTGATACAGAAGTATGATAGGAACATATTTGATGAAGTAGTTAATGTTGTGATAGATTGGTTAGGTAAATCATAGAACCATTGTATAATATAATCCTTAAGATTTCATGAAAATAGCTTTGTAAAAAGCAAATCATTAGAGACATAGTCTAAGCATGTTGCATGAAAGGCTCAAAGGTGATTCTTTGGGTCACCCTTTCCATCATATCTGTGATCTTGGGTGTTATAAAACTATATGTAAAATGAGTTTACTCAATGTGATGTGCCAAAGGTGTATACAAGAGAATGTTGGAATCCAAAGCATGTGAAGGCTTAGTTGTTCCCTGATCAAGATGTAACAACTTAGATTGTAAAGAAATAACCTATTGTATAAGGTATTTTACATCTAGATGAGAAAAACAAGATATAATTGGTGTAGTTTTCACTTATGGTCAAATAACAAGCTTGAGTTGTGTTATTTGAGTTAGTTGAGTGGGCCCCACTAAAGGTTTAACATCATTAACTAGAGGGGTTGAAGATTGACCATTGTTATTTTTTTGGAGTTAATCTTAAATAATGTTTATGAAATCATCTTATATATCCTTATGTTTGGACATAAATTCTTGTAATTTGTGCTTATCGATTTCATCAAATTTGTTGTTAGATTTACCATCATAGGTTGAAAGGTAGGAAAATAAGTGTTGTACATTTTAAACCTTTTAATAATAGTAATCTATGAAAGTTTGCAAAATTAAATATTGCAACAAATTGTGATATTTTGGAATTGAAATTTGAGTATATATAAAAAGGATACAAACCCTAAGTGTGTTTAGGGTTAGGGTTTTTTGAGATAGGGTTTATTTGAAATAATTTAAATTAGATGTAAAGTAAATAAAGACCATAATTTAAAATTTTATTTTAAATTAGCTAGGTTTTCTAAATAAAATTATAAAATTAGACATATTCATCCCTAAATATATTTCACAAAAATAGGAATTAATGCAAGCTATGGTTTAATGCAATATTCAAAGCAAGTTGGGTTCACCAAATGATTTAAACTTTTAGGGTTTAACACATGTAAATTCATATGTTTAGATTAAAGGGATGAGATGTCTAAACTAGTTAAATAAATTGAGAGAATAAAGTACTAATTTATTATGACCTTTGAATTATTTTGACCTTATAAAAATAGTAATAAATAGGCTTGAATAGAAACTTATCTAAAACTAACTATCACAAATGATTTGGGTTCTAAAAGTTGAGATCGGGACATTTCTAAGTGTCGCCAAGAAGATTTTGGTATTCATCTTCTCACTGGAAAGTGATGAATAGTATGGATAGTAGTGACATCCATGTGTAGTTTATTTAATGTGGTAATAATGTCCAATTTTCAAGACTATTCCTATTTTTTGGGAATACATGCACCTATGTCTATATTTTTTGTTCATACATGACCAAAACCTATAACTTTATGTTATACTTGGAATACTTGATTTAATGTGAAAACCCTTATCTCCTTAAAAGTATGTCATTATCAATAATTTTGTGTGTGTTACTAGGATGGAATAGATATCATAAACACCTAATTATGTAGAGAGTTTCCTACATACCAATACTCTAATCAGAGATCAATTCTAGTGTAGTTCTTCCACCTAGTGCTTGATGTATGTGCAAGTGAATGCTAAAATGAGAATGGCCTTGGATGCCTTGAATGTGATTGAGCTTTGAAATGATTTAAAATTTGACTTAGGGATTTTTTAGATGGTATAATGAAAAATATGGTAGAATAGGGATCAAATACCTTGATTTTTCATAACTTTGTCTTTGGTTTTAATAGATTTTGCATATATCTTGCATCTAGTTAATAGAGATGGATTTTTCTTATATGTATAAGGTTTCGTTGCTTATGTGGATAATAAAATGAGCTTAGGATAACCTTATAAGGGGTACACATTTTAAAAGGTGTCCTTTGGGAAGACTTATGGCTAAGGACAATAGTGCCTAGCTGGGGACACTAGTGTGATGTGACTGTAGTGTCCCAAATGTGGTACCAATGTCCTTTTGGTACATTACCAAGAACATTTGATTGGTATCTGGGATGATAGTTTTGGGATTGTGTCTTAACTAGATATAGGTGACTATGGTCTTTTGAATGGATATAAATATAAGTCTAATGTTCAAGGATAGGTATATGGCTAGCCTAGGGATAAGTTGACTCAAGTAACACTCTTAGCATCTAGTTACCACTTTTAGGTGATTACATTTGCCCCCTTATGCTAGTAATGCATCAAAATGAAATGACTAGTATAAAGTAAAAATAAGCATATATGGACTTACCTTGGAATTGAATCCCTTGTAACTAAGTTTAAATATGTGAATTTAGGTTTGTATATGTGGAACATGATCTAAAGCAATGTGCTATAATGAAACATGAAAAAATTAGTCTTACTTAAGAGATAATCAAAATCAAAAGAATACGTTGAAAAGAAATAACTAAGTAAATCTGAGTAAAGAGAGAGGAAAGAAATGAATACAACCCATTGGACATGTGAAATAATGTATGGACCTAGTAATAACTTGTGTTTTTGAATGTGCATAGTGATCATATCATTGAATATCTTAAATTGAGTTGATGGCTTTACTAATCCTCATATGGGTGTCTCAAGAACTCAATCTAGTTTTGACTCCATCATTACCCACCCTTTCTTGGTAGATCATAATCTATATGAATAGGTTGGATAATATTGTACATGTGTCAAACCCTCTCATGCAGGTGGATCAAGAACTCAATTAGTCCATGACTCCATCATTTCCCCCTATGTGAAGTAGATGCATCTATAATTATATTGTGCAAAGTGTTGAAAGAATATAACTAAGTAATCTACTTATGTATTCAACTCTATAATCACTTAGGTATATTAGGTCACTCTAGTCCATTCAAGAATGCCAACTAATGAAGATGGAGTAAGGCATGAATCTAGTGATAACTTTGAATGTGATAGAAAGTTTATATAATGTATAAAATGACATGGACTTTTACATTCCATCTGATCAACTTGTCTAAAGCTATGTATATAGAATCTATGTTCTGTGCACATGCCCCCAACATCGTATTTGAGTATACTAAATCTAAATTATGTATGTAATAGCTAAATCTATATAATTGATCTAAATGTATGAGTGATCATGTTATGAATGATGCCCCCAAATATGAGTAATTGATACAAATTTGAATTGCAATGAATGAATATGAGAAAAATCTAAACATAACTACCAAAATTTTGATCGTATCTATGTAAATCTTTAATGTATTTAGTGTGTTGGTTTGAATTATCCAAACTACCTTAAATATAGGGCTACTAAATAGTAGCACCCTCTATTAGACAATAATTACCTATGGTTCTAGTGTCCCAATCTAGGTACTAATGACTGGTTGGTCTAATTTTTGTGTGATCTAAACTAAGTGTTGAGTCTCTCCTATGTTGTGTCTACCTTGAGTCTAATATCTAAACTGAGCTTGTGTGTTAAAATGTATATGTGAAAATCAATGTAGGAGCCTCATCTCTATGACAACCCCTATAAATTCCCCTTATTTTTAGGGTAGTTATGAAACCTCTATAAGAACTACCCTTTAGAGAAGTAGCTCTATAAAATGTGTTAGTCAGAGCATGTGCATGATATTGCAATATAATGTAAAACATAACATCAGAATGTTATTGTATCTAATCATAAGTAGGGAATGTAATATGTATGTCATAATATATCATTACACAAGGGTGTTAAGATAGATGTAAGAAATGTATAATAATAGTAAAATATGAGTAACTACCAAGGGCGATGGGGGATGATGTCCATCAAGGATCCCAAGTAGGAATGGTAGATGCATGATATCCCTCATGACATCAAAAACTATTATGTGTGTGACAAGAAAATAAAAGTGTCATGGTGTAGAAGTATATAAGGAAGAAAACATACAAGCACATGAGGCATAAAAAAGATAAGCCAAAGGGACACAATACAAGGGACATGGTCACATGTCACTAAATTTGAGAATGAAGACACATAAGGACATGTTCAAATGTCCACATATGCAAGCAAAAAACAATTTGGCATAGAGCCACATAGAAGGACATGTGCAAATGTCTACATATAGAAGTAGGAAAAATCACACACAAGGGACATAGGCACATGTCTAAGGCATAGACATAGAGAATTAGAATAAAATCAAAAAAATAATAACATATTTAAATGCCTTCAAAGATGGAAGAAGCATAGCAAACAAAATCAAGTCTAATAAAGGAACTATAAATGAAAGTGTGTCTAACTATGTAATACAAATCTATGTAGATGCTAGATTCATATATACTAATTCTAACTAGTGATAGTCATAAAAATATATGAATAATTAGGAGAAATGATGAATATCAAGATAAATCAATGAGTAACCTATAATGTATAATATGTAAAGATAAAACCTAGTTATAACAATTGTGTAGGGTATCCCTCCAAGTGGGCAGATGTATCAAAGTATAAATTAGTATTGGTGTAAATGCCCCCAATGGGTAGATGATAGCTTATTTATATTAGTGTAGTGGATTAGAGTCTTATCTCAAATTTACAAGTACATGAAAATAACAAGTGAATCATAAGTTTATGATAAAATCAATTATACTAGGATAGCTAGAAATATGCAATATCTAGAAAGTAGTAGAAATGTAAACATAATAATTTATATAATCTATAGAATTTTATATTTTTGAAATATTTGGATGTTTTTTATATTTTTTGAGTATAAGCTATGTACAAGCATATAAAAATAAACTATATAAAAGGAGAAAGATAAATAAGGAAGTATGTAAAAGGGTAGGAACCATACTAACCTATTAGTCTCATGGGAGACTCATAATCACCATGACCTATGTCAAAAAGTGGAACTATGATCGTTCATGTAATGTGAAAGGGAAATTATGAGCCCATGGTATAATGTGTTGTATAATTTGAACCTAAATCTAATTGAGTAGTGATTTTATGATGGTGTGTCACTGACTGTGATGCCCTATGAATTGTAGGGGTCTTAAGGACCAATCTAATATATGTATAAGCTATAGGTGATGTAGGCTCCCTATATTAAGAGCTCTTAGACCCTAATACAACTTATCTTGGTGTAAATAAAGTATAGTAAGGTCCTATAGAATTAATGTCATATCTCTAATTTAATGATCTCTCTTATAATGGTCTTTGAGGGAGAGTATGTGTGTGTATATACACTATATAAGTAGACTTATTCCATTTTAAGGAATCTATTGAACATTATGATGTATGTATAGGAGTGTGCTCTTTGTTGTAACTAATAATCTTGCAATATCTATGAATGCTAAAACTATAGTTGGTATCGATGATAGAACTATAGCTAAAAATTATGCTAAAACTACTTGTGGGATGGGAAGAGGATACTCATATGGGATACCCTCAATCTTAACCACCTATTTATCATGTATATACTTGAGGAATTATTGTACTATAAATGGGATGGCTCAACATAGTTGTAACCATGGATTGCCTAATAATATGTTGAATACACTTGCACTAGGTACTAATACAAACTAAATGTCTATGTGTGCTTATCCATACTATGATAAAAGCAGTATCTCTCCAATGAAGCTCTGAACATGGCCATTGAAACCCTTAATGACTACATCTATAGGGAATATATCTCACCCTATGTAGCTGAAGTGTTGTAAGAGTGTCATGGTGCACATGCTTATGATTGACCCATTGTTAACCATGAGATTTTTAATATGATGGTGGTCTATATATGATCATGTGAAAAATGTATGTACACTTGTGCCATCATCTACAATCTCTTGCTTTGAAAATGTGATCAGTGGTTTAAGATTTTATAATAAAAATCCTATTTTAGATTAAACTGGATTAGATGTCTAAATAAGTTAAATAAATTATAATAAATAAGATGTTGATTTATTATGATTTTAACCTTGTTTGAATTTATATTAATAGAAAAAAATAGGGATAAATAGAGACTTATATGAAAATTGACTATTATGGATGATCTAGGTTTTAAAACTTAAGATCTGGGTAGTAGTCTGTATCACCAAATAGATTCTAGTATTTGTCTATTTATTAGATAGTAGTACCCAATCTGGATAGTAGCACTATCTATATGTAGTGTCTTCAATGTGCCACTAATGTCCCCTTTTTGAGATTATTCCTATTTTTGGGGATTACCTATGCTTGTGTCCATATATTTTATTTATACATGACTAAAACTTGTAGCTATGTAGTGTACCTATAAATCTTGATTTGATGTACAAACCCTAATCTCATTACAAGTATGTAATTATAAATAGTTTTATGTGTGTTATTAGGATGGACTGGACATACTAGACACCTTGTTGTGTAGAGAGTTGACCTACATACTAATACACCGAAGAGGGATCAAGTCTGATGTAGTTTTCCTACCTAGTGTTTGATGTATGTGCAAGTGAATGCTAGAATGAGAGTTGCCTTAGATGCATTAAATGTGTTTGAGATTTGAAATGATTTAAAACTAGACTTAGGGTTATTATAGATGGTAATATGCATAAATTAAGGAAGAATAGGGATCCTATACCTTAATTTTTCATAAATTTATCTTTGGTTTGAATAAAGTTTGCATCTATCTTCCATCTAGTGAATAGAGCTAGATTATACTTGTATTTATAGGGTTTTATTTCTTGTGAGGAAAATAAAATGAGATTAAGCCAATCTTAAGAGGGGCACACATTTTAAAAACTATTTGTTGGAAAGTGATGGGGCTAAGGATAGTAGTTCCCAGTTGGGGACACTAGTGCCATGTGGTTATAGTGTCCTAAATGTGGCACTAATGTTAACTTGGAAAACTCCTAAACAAGTTGGATTGGGAACCAATATAAAAGTTCTAAGACTATGTCTTGACTAGCTATAGGTGATTATGGTTTGTTAATTGATTGGAAATGTAAGTATAATGCTCAAGGATAGGTTTATGGCTAGCCTAGGGATGGATTAACTCAAGTAATAATTTTAACATCTAATTACCACTTTTAGGTGATTACATTTTCCCCCACCCCCTTATGTTAGTAATGCAACAAAGCAAAATGGCTAATATAAATGAAAAATAAACATACGTAGACTTAACTTGGAGGTGAATCCTATGTAGATGAGTTTGAATATGTGAATATATGTCTATGTATGTGGAACATGATCCAAAGCAATGTCATTTAATGAAACATGAAAAAATTAGTTCTTACTTAAGAGATAATCAAAAGAAAAGTACTATGTTGAAATGAAATAACTGAGTGAAGTTAAGTAAAGAGAGAGGAAATGAATGAATAAAATCCATTAGGTATGTAAACTAATACATGAACCTAGTGACAACCTATGTGTTTGAATTTTCATAGTGATCATATCATTGAATATCTTGAACTAAGCTTATGACTTTCCTAATCCTCATATGGGTGGCTCAAGAACTCAATCCAATTTTGACTCCCTCATTGCCCACCCTTGCTTGGTGGATCCTAATCTCCATGAATAGATTGGATAAGATTATAAGTGTGTCAAACATTCTCATGTAGGTATCACAAGAACTCAAGAATGAAATCTTTTCATCATTGCCCCATATGTAAAGTAAATGCATCTATAAGTATACTATGAAAAGTTTTTAAAGTATATAACTAAGAAATCTAACTATGTATTCAGTTCCATGGTCACTCATGTATATTAAGAAACTATAGGCCACTCGATAATTCCAACCATTAAAGATGGAGTAAAGAATGAATTAGGTGACAAATTGGAATGTGAAATAAAGTGTATACAATATAAATAATGACATGGTATTTTCCATTTCATCTATTCAACCTATCTGAAGCTAAGCATATGGACTCTATGTGCCATGCACATACCCCCAACCTAGTATCTAAGTATAATCAATCTAAATTAAGTATGTAATAGATGAATCTATATAATTTATCTAAATGTATGAGTGATCATGCTTTGCATGATGCCCCCAAATATGAGTAACTAGAATGAATCTAAACTAAAATGAATGAATTTGAGATAAATATAAACATAACTATCAAACCTATGATTGTATCTATGCAAATTTTTACTATATTTGGTGTGATAGTCTGAATAATATAGACTATCCTAAAGTTGGGGCTAATAGACAATAACACCCTATAGTGGATAGTAGTACCTTGTGGTGGTAGTGTCCCAATTTGGGTACTAATGACTACATAGTCTGATTTATTTATGATATGAACTAACTATTGAGTCTCTATTCTATCATGTGTCTACCCTAAGTTTGATATCTAAATTGAGCTTGTGTATTGAAATATATATGTGAAAAGCAATGTAGGACCTTGATCTCTATGACAACCCCTATAAATGACTCCTATTTTGAGGGATGTTGTGAAACCTATGCAATAAATTCCCTCTAAATAAGTATCTCCATAAAATGTATTAGTTAGAGCATGTGCATGATATTCCAATATAATGTAAAACATAACATCATAATCTAAATATATCTAAGCATAAGTAGGAAATATATGATCTATGTCATAATATATCACTTCACAAGGGTGTCAAGGTAGCTATAATAAATCTATAACAATAGGAAAATATGAGTAACTAATTAATGGGATAGGGAATTATGTCCATCAAGGATCCCAAGCAGGAAAGGTAGATGTATGAGATCCCTCATGACATCAAAAAATTGTGTGTGTGTGTGTGTGTGTGTGTGTGTGTGTGTGTGTGTGTGTGTGTGTGTGTGTGTGTGTGTGTGTGTGTGTGTGTGTGTGTGTGTGTGTGTGTGTGTGTGTGAGAGAGAGAGAGAGAGAGAGAGAGAGATAAGCAAATACAAGTGTCATGGTGTAGAAGCATATAAGGAATAAAACATACAAGCACATGAAGAATGCAAAAGATAGGAAAAGGGGAAAAAATATAAGGGGCATGGTCAAAATTCACTAAATTTGAGAATGAAGACACATAAGGACATGTTTAAATATCCACATATGCAAACAAGAAGAAATTTGGTGTAGAGACACATAGAAGGACATGTTCAAATGTTCACATATAGAAGTAAGAAAAAGAACACACAATGGACATGGGCACATGTCTAAGATATACACATATAAAAGTGGCATAGAATCCAAAGAGAAATGGCATATTCAAATGCCTTCAAAGATAGAAGAATCATAGAAAACATAATCAAGTCTAATTTAGGAACTATAAATAAAAGTATATATAATTGTGTAATACAAATCTATGTAGATGATAGGATGCATATATACTAAGTCTAACTAGTTATATTTGGAAAAAAATATGAAAAATGAGGAGAAATGATCAATATCAAGATAAATCAATGCATAAATTAGAGTGTATAGTATAAAAGATAAAACCTAGTTATAGAAATTGTGTAGGATATGCCCCCAAGTGGGAAAATGTATCAATGTATAAATTAGGATCAGTGTAAATGCCCCCAATGGGTAGATGATAGCTGATTTAGATCGTTGTAGAGGACCAAAGTCTTAGCTAGAATTTACAATCACTTGACAAGAAAAAATAAAGCATATGTGTAGATAAAATTGACTATAATAGGATAGATAGAAATATGCAATATCTATTAAGTATTATAAATGTAAACATAGCAATGCATAAAATCTATAAAATTTTGTATTTTTGAAATATTTGGATGTTTTTGTATTTTTTGAGCATAAGTTATGTACAAACACATGAAAATAAATTATGTACAAGGAACAAGAGAAAGAAAGAAGTATGTAAAAGGGTAGTAACCATAATAACCTATGAGTCTCATGGGAGAATCAACATCACTTTGACCTATCTCAAAGAGTGGAACTATGATCATGTGTGCAGTTTGAAAGGGTAACTATGAGCCCATAATCTAATGTGTTGTATAATTTGAACCTAAAGCTATTTGAGTAGTTATATTATCATGTTATGGCACTGATTGTGATGCCTTATGAACTATAGGGGTCTTAGGGACCATCAAGTAGATGTATAAGCTATAGGTGATGTATGTTCTCTATGCTAATAACCCTTAGACCCTAATATAGTTGATCTTATTGTAAACAAAGTCAAGGAAGGTTCTCTAGAATTGGTGATGTATCTTTGATGTAATGATCTCTCTATAATGGTCTCTAAGGGAGAGTATGCATGCATGTAGACACTGTATAAGTAGACATATCCCTCTCTAAGGACTCTATTTAAAATTTTGATGTATGTATAGGAGTTATACTCTCTATTGTAACTAATAATCATGCAACATTTGGCAATGCTAAAACTGTATCTAGTGTTAGTGCTAGAAATTATGATAGAACTATCAGTGGGATGGGAAGAGGATACTCATATGGGAAAACCTCAATATTAACCACCTAGTTAGCATGTATATACTTGATACATCATTGTACTATAAATGTGATGGATTAGAATTTCTATAACCATGGCTTACCTAATAATATGTTGAATATACATGCACTAAGTACTACTAGAAACTAAATGGTTATGGGTGCTTGTCCAACCTATAATGGAATCACTATCTCCATGATGGAGCTCTAAATGTGGAGACTAAAACCACTCATGATTATATCTATAGGGAATATATCTCACTCTATGTAGCCAAAGTGTTGTAAGAGTGTCATGGTTTACATGCTTATGCTTGACCTATTGTCAACCATGAAACTATGAAAATGATAGTGGTCTATATATGGTCATATGAAGAGTGCATATAAATCCATGTCATGATCCACAATATCTTACATTGAAATTGTGATAAGTGGTTTAAGGTTTTACAATGAAAATCCTATATTATATTAAAGGGGATGAGATCCTTAAATCAGTTAAATAAATTATAATAAATAAACTATTGATTTGTGTTTATTTTGACCTTGTTTGAATTTATAATAATAACAAAAAATAGGGATAAATAGAGACTTAGCTTTAAAATGACTATCATGGATGATTTGGGTTCTAAGACTTGAGATCTAGGTAGTAGTTTATGTTTCCAACTAGATTATAGATTCATCTATTTATTGGATAGTAGTACCTAGTTTTGATAATAGTGCCATCTATGTGTAGTGTCCTTAATGTGTCATTAATGTCCCCTTTATGGAATTGTTCCTATTTTTGTGGAGCACCTATGCTTGTGTCTATTATTCTATTTATGCATGACTGAAACCTAAAGCTATGTAGTGTACCTTCAAATCTTTATTTGATGTAAAAACCCTAATCTCCTTAAAATTATGGCATTAGTAATAATTTTGTGTGTGTTAGTAGGATGGACTAGACATCCTTAACAACTTGTTGTGTAGAGAGTTTATTACATACCAATACTCTAAGGAGGGATCAAGTCTGATGTAGTCGCCCACCTAGTGTTTGATGTATGTGCAAATGAATTCTATAATGAGAGTGGCCTTGGATTCATTTATTGTGTTTGAGATTTGAAATGCTTGAAAACTAGACTTAGGGATATTTTAGATGGTATTATGAATAAAGTAGGGAAACTAGGGATCAAATATCTTAATTTTTCACAACTTTATCTTTGGTTTGAATAGTTTTTTTATATATCTTCCATCTGTGAATAGAGGTGGATTAGACTTATATTTATAGGGTTTTATTTCTTGTGTGGATAAGAAAATAAGTTGAATCCAACCTTAGGAAGGTAACACATTTTAAAATCTATCTATTGGGAATATATGGGGATAAGGATAGGAGTGCCTAGTTGGGGACACTAGTGCCATGTGGTTTTAGTCTCCCAAATGTGGTGCTAATGTCCACTTGGAAAAATACTAAGCAAGTTGGATTGAGATCTAGGATAATAGCTCTAGGACTATGTCTTGACTATTTTTAGGTGACTATGGTTTGTTGAATGACGGGTAATAAGTATAATGCTCAAGAATAGAACTATGACTAGCATAAAGATAGGTTGAATCAAGAAACACTCTTAGCATCAAAGTACCATTTTTATTCGATTCCATTTTCCCCACCCTTATGATAGTAAAGAAGCAAAGTGAAATGACTAGTATAAAGGAAAAATAATCATACCTAGACTTACCTTAGAAGTGAATCCCATGTATCTAAGTTTAAATATGTGAATCTAGGTCTATGTATGTGTAACATGATCCAAAGTAATGTCCTATAATGAAACACACAAAAATTAGTCCTTAAGAGATAATAAAAAGAAAAAGACAATGTTGAAATGAAATAATTGAGTAAAGTTGAGTAAAGAGAGATGAAAGGAATAAATACACCACATTGGGTATGTGAACCAATGCATAAACTTGGTGATAACCTATGTGTTTTATTTTTCATAGTAATCATATCATTGAATATCTTGTTCTGAGATGATGGCTTTCCCAATCCTCATATGGGTGGCTCAATAACTCAATCTAGTTTTGACTCCTTAATTACCCACCCTTACTTGTTGGATCTTAATCTCTATGAATAACCTAGATAAAATTGTAAGTGTGTCAAAACCTCTAATGTAAGTGGCTCAAGAACTCAAGTAGGCTATGAATCTATCATTCCCCCTTGTGTGAAGTAGATTCATATGTAACTGTATTGTTCAAAGTGATAAAAGTATCTAAGTAATCTAACTATGTATTTAACTTCATGGTAACTTAGGTATATTAGGTTGCTCTAGGACACTCAATAATGCCAACCACTGAAGATGGATTAAGGCATGAATCTAGTGAAAACTTGGAATATGATAAAAAGTGTATAAAATATAGAGAATGACATGGAATTTTACATTCCATCTGTTCAAATTATCTAGAGCTAAGTATATATAATCTATGTGTTGAGCACATACCCCCCAACTTGGTATCTGAGTATACTATATTTGAATTAATTATGTAATAGATAAATTTCTATAATTGATTTGAATTTATGAGTGATCATGTTAGCATGATGCCCCCAAATATGAGTACCTAGTATGTTTTGACACTTGTATTTGTAACCCTAAGTAGATTCCTATATCTCCTCATCCAAGTGGAAAAATGGAAACATCTCTCTTGTTGTGGATAACAATCTTGTTGAGATGAATCTCTAGAAAGGCTAGTTATTTTAATGCACTCTTTGAATCACTTTATTACCTATCAACTTACGGATGAAAGGGATTAAGAAAACAACTAATAAAAACTAAAAGGTGATGCACCAATGTTTAATATCCTTCTATTTGACTAAATATATACTACTTAAAGACAAACAAAGTCTCTCTCACACAAGACTCATAACTCAAGATGCATTGTCACATCAATTTTCATATGTTAGATTCAAGAAGGTATTTGAGACTTAGGAGGGTAATATATGATTATTTGAGATAATATAGTCATAAACCACTTATAATACACCCATAAACTTATAAAATAATACTAACAAATACCTAAAACAATACCCTTTCTACACACTTGGTAGACAATCAAGGATAACATGCTAGAAAATAAGATCTTCTACTAGACAAGACCAACAAGATTATACTAACACTAAATTTCACATTATTTAAGTAGGAAAAAACACTTTTTTATTTCTTAAAAATTCCTTAGATTACAAAATTTACTAGGGTTTCACCATCAACCAATGAAGGTTGCTCAAAAGAGCCAAAAGAGTCCATATTTATAGCTTTTGAGAGAGATATAAGGAAAGGGAAGTCCAAAGGTCACTTGTATACATGTTAAATAAATAATTGAGGTTAAAATTGCATGATAAATATATTTTAAATGATCCATGAAATTCCTAAGGGTCCAAATGTCCATACAACTCATGAAACTAATGAAAAGTGTCTTAAAATTCCTTATCTTGGCTCAGAAAATTACCTTCATAGTTTTGACATGTTTAAACATCCCACAACTAACTATGGAAAATTATAATAGAAGGAATAATAGTTAAGTACTTAAATCATTCAATTCCATGCATTGGTTGCATTCTTACTCCTTTTGAAACTCTTAGAATGAAGCAATCACTATCTAGAGTCTAGAAAACTCCTTGTTTCAGTCACCCTTCACACTTGGCCTCAAAAATGCCTTTATTTTTATATTAAATATATTTTATTGAGTTATATACACTTTTAAATACCCTATATATTATTATAATTCTCAAATTCACCTTAAAAATACATCCATTTTAGTTTTCCACACTTTTCATTCTTATACTCACTATGCCAGTTTTGATTGGCTGAAAGGAGAGCTCTAGTTAGGAAATTTATAAGTTTTTTCATAGAATAAAATGACCATATGGATTTATAATATGTCTATATATTCTCATCAAACTTTATTTCACCTTCTAAAACATCTTAGACCCTACAAAATATAAAAGATATTGAGAAAAATAATATTTTACATGTTGTTTGTATCATTTTGTATAGGTAATTTCAAGGATGATAGAATAAGTTAGTATTATCCATGTTAAAATAGGATTCCTTGAAAAAATATTCCATTTTAATGGGTCTCCATTCTTTTTTTCTCAATCGGGTTCCTTCAAGGGTTTTAGACTGCTTTCTACTCTTAACTATTATTCATAAATATGGCACATTGAAATTATAAAAAAATTCCATAAATTTGTTTATAGGGACATTATTTAAGTCCCCCAAACTCCTTTTTTCCCATGTATATCCTTATAAAAGATATGAGATTTATAATTTGACCTATAAACATTATTTCTCCACTTTCTTACATGCTTGAGCTATTTTCAAGTTAAAAACAACTCTCCTACGAGTTTATCTATATAAATAAAATCTCATAAATGTCTTAAAACACTCCATAAATATGAACCGATCATATGGATATCTCATCAAGGCCTAGAAATGAAGTTAGACCCCCAATTGAATCTAAGTCTCCTTAAAGCCTAATGAGCTTGGCATACCCGCTACAAGTTTGGATCATTTGGAATATTATAACATGTTTATGATTGTTTTGTATGAAATTTTAAATTTTTTTAATACTCATCAAGTCATAATATGACCTTTTAATACTCTTTTTCTTCTTTTCTCTCTCATTTGCCAATTAGGCCTAGTGTGAACTTACCTAGTTTAACTCTATGCATGAATAATTAGGTCATTTTGGAGGGTTATAGCTTGATTTAGTGTTTATTATCCTCCATATATCTGTAATACTCATCACTAATTTTTAATCTAAGATACCAATGTCTCAAATTGAACCCTTCACTCATTTTTCCATCTTTTGCTTTCTTGCCAAAGTTTTGATTTTCATGAGTGGCTAATCTCTGAGACAAAATAGAGAGATTTATCAATTATCCCCATGGTAAAATGAAGATTTTTGAGTTTTATAAATTCATAATTATTTTATGTAATAAATGGAAATTTTAGAATCCCTCATTTAGGTACCTAACCAACTCAAGTTATCTTAAAAAGGGGCTAAAAAACCCTATTTTCCTACATTTTTGTCCAAATCGACTTGTGGATAACTTTTAAAAGATAATGATATTCATATATTCTATATAAAAAATTTCAAAACATTAAAATTGTGCTCATGTATATTTTTAAACCATCCAAAACCTTTCTCCTTAGTGGATTCCTTATGCTTAATCTTTGAACCAAGAGGTTTCCTAGCTTGCTTATACAAACTATAGTCCATTTACCAAGTGGGAAGGGAATTTGAGATACTTATAAATTTATTAGGAATTTTATGTCATATATTGTATCATATTGGATCATATAATAATAATTTCATCTTGTCTTTCACTTTTAGACAGTCTAGGCTTCACTCACCCTTGCCAAGTTATACCTTGCCAACTGAGATTGAGGCACCTCTACATTTTTGTACTCATGTAGGTTTCATGGGATCCAAATATATTTTTCATGATGTTTTTATACCCAAATAAAAATTCATAAGGTCATAAAATTACTTCCTTTAGTGCCATCTCATCTAATATTTCCATAGTCCTTGTAGCTACAACTATCTCTTATTTGGTGACTAAAAACGTCCTCCAAGAGCTAGTTGTAGGTATCTAGTGCCTCATGAAGATATTTAATATGATGTTTTGAAAATTATTACCATTAAATTTAATTAAAACTATATTATTTACTCTATTCTCATTCCCTTAATATCTATTAGGCCATTTTTATGCCATTTTAGTTTAAGATTGGGACAACTTCATCATGGTCCTGCCTATAGATATTCATAGGCTTAGGTAAGGTAGTTATGATGGAAAAAACTTATTAACTTCACTATGGATGTCATGAAATACTTTATAAACTCTTAAACCACATTATATAGCTAAACATTATCACAATACATGTCTTTTCACTACTTCTTCAAGAAAACTATCTAACTCTTGTAGGTGTTTTTTTCCATGCTTGATGAGTAGTTGAGCATGTTCTAAGCATTAGTAATAGGGTATAAATCTCACTTAATATTTAAAATAAAAACCATATAAATTTACCTATTTAACTTCACATAAAAACCCCGACCAATGTCCTTATAAGCACTTATCTCATAATTTAGTCATCCCTACCTGTAAGACTGAGAAATACTACATCTATTGACCCTTGTAGGTGCTCTTAGGTCTGAAAAACAAGAATTTTTACTCATAAGGAGGTTTTAAGACTTGATAGAGTTTCTAATCATCCTTTGAAACCATGAACACAACCTAACCTCCATCTATGCAAGAAATGACTTCTTTCAAGCTTGAAACTCCACCTTGGTTCTAGATGCATATTTAGGATAGTGTACAGATAGGTCATGTGTGTAAGGAGTAAAAACCATATTCAAACCTCTAAATATGATCCTTTAGTCATTAATATGAATTTTTCTCATTTATATTCATTTAAGCATGATGCTCAGTCAAGGTATGACAAATTTATTGAAGAGGGGTCTCTTTTAGACCAAAACCCTATAGAATTTACAACTTGGTTTTAGTGTGTTTTGAGGCACCTTTGAAGCTTTACAAAATGACCTTGCCCTTGTCTTTTCCTTATCAAAATTGGTAAAATACTTTCCCATATAATGAGATATGTATCCACCAAATTTCAATCCTTGAAACCTTTATTAAGTGTACTTTTGAAGGCCTACCAAAACCTCCTAGAGCTATGTTTTACTCATTTAGGGATTTCATCTCCAAACTCAATCTTTGACCTTCCAACATGATTCCATGATTAATTTGTCTTATAGGAGTTTTATATGGGTCTATGGACACTTCTTATCATGAAAATGAAAAAAATAATTGTGAAATTACTTTAGTCCTTCCATACACACCTGAACTCATGCTCAACCACCTGTGGAAGTTTGTTTTGAGAAACAAATAGTGTATTGGGGTGTGGACCACTTGTGAACCATGAGTATACAAGAGACTCACATACCTTGATGAACCTAAAAATTCACTTAAAATGATAAAAAGAGAGTTTTAACGCATATCCACCTCCCTTTACACCAGCATGACATCATCAAGGGTCTATAAGTGCATGTTTTGGGCAAAATATATGGGTAGAACATAGAATTAAGGTAAACATGGTGGTGAACTAGCTAAAAAATACCCAAATTACATATTCAATCTTAAATAATTTTTTTCTCCATCCTTTTAAACTTAGAACCAGCTTCAAAACACTTTTTACAACATGGAGACATTTGCACATATGTGAAAGAGAGTATACAGATGCACTAAGTGGCTATTTGGCATGGCATATGAGTATGTGATCAAACTTTATACTTTACCAAAGATAAAAAGTGACATAATTAAACTCTTAAATTCTTGGATAGACCAATACACCTCCATTACAAACTCATAGACATGATGAACTAGTTCATACATGAACTGCAACTAGAAATGTGCAAGGAGTTGACCATAGAGGGGAACAAGCTAGAAAGCATTCAAAGGTATGACATGATAAAGTTTTAAAAAAATGATATAGTCACATGACCTAAGGGATTATATAACCATATTTATAAATTGAAATAGACACCTACAAAAGAGAGACACTTAGTAAAATAAATCACTCAAAATGAAACTAAACATGGTGACATGTCCTTGCATGATAGACCAATTTTGCTCATCCAAACATAATTAATAATACAAAAAATAATGTATAACATATCAGCAGTAATAAAACATCCTTTGGAGCCAAAAACACCAAGTGGTTCTTGTGGATTTGGCATAAATGGAGCAAAACATATAGGGTACACCAAACAACTATCAAATCTGCACAGTCAACTTGTTAGCAGTGATTCTTACAACATAGTTGAATAATATTAAAAATAAATATATGAAAAAGAATGTATCCTATTTTAATATCATATCCCAAATTAATTTTGTTTGAAACTGCCTGTGCTTCCTATATTGAGTAAAAACTTGAGGAGCACTCTAATCTACCAAGAAGAGCAATAAATGTGTAGAATATTTTTATCATCTAAACGACTATTTTAGATCAAACCAATAATATAGGTGATTTTTATAAGGATTATTATACCCCCCATTATCTCTCCCATGTGGCACACTTCCAAAAAAATCTATACAAGTTCCATTTTATCTCTTTTTTAATTGATTTCTAAAGTTTTAGTTAGAGAACCTAAAACTTTTTGATGTAACTAACATATCTAACACTCAAACTTAATTATTGGATGTTTTCAATGAAAATATGGAATTCACCTTGATAACCATGACAATTGTATTAAAGACCCCTATAAGTACATAAAATGACCCCAAATGGAAAAGTTGACTGAAGAAACTAAAACCAAAGCTAAAATGACCTTAAATGACATCATATAACAAGTAATAATTCCTATGACAATATATTAAGACCAATTAAAATCTATAAAATCAAAAAAAATCCTAGGGGTGCCCAATTTTAACTAAAATTCAAACTTGGTCAATAAAATGGTGACTCATAGGGGTAGTATGCCTACTATACTAAGGACCAGTAGCCTTATCCTACCAAGGGCCAATGGAGTCAATGGATACTTTAAGATTAATATTAAGGAATTTCCTAAAAAAAACACAAAGAAAACACACCATGCCAACAAAATCAAGATAAGGAAAGACACAAAACAAAGCAAGAGATAAGACAAAACTCACACATGTGCATAAGCACTTAGGGAACATAAAGAAAGAAAGAAACTATGTACAAGGAGAGAGGATAAATTTAATAATAATTTTCTAGATATATCCCATTCACTAAGATATGAGTCTCCTCTCCATCTAACCTTGAGAGTTGGAAAGCATTGTGTTTATTGCATTGTGTGATCACATATGGGCCACTCCATAAAGTATCAAACTTTGTGTGTCTTTCAAGTTTATCTCTATATTCATCCCACTTTAGGAAAATTTATCCCTCCTTAAAAATTCTTATCATGGATTTATTGTCAAATTATCTTTTCTTTTGTTCTTGGTGACCTCTCATAGTTTGCATTGCTTTATCTTTTGTCTCCTCAAGCTCCAACAACTCACACACCCTGACTTCCATTCTCTCATTATCCATCAATTATAGATGATAATTGAGGTCCAATGTTGGTAACTCAAGTGAAATAGGTATTATATATTCTCTCCCATAGACAAGTGTGTATGGTGAGTTTTCAATATCTCTTTTTGGTGTGATCCTATTAGCCCAAAGGGATTTCTTCAACTTGGAATACCAAGTCTGTTGATTCTCCTCTATTATCCTCTTTATGATTTTTATTAGATTATTATTAGCTAACTTAGCTATTCTATTCCCTTGTGGATATAAATTAGAGGAGGTACTAAGATAAATGCCATGCTTTAAATCCCATTCACTTGTCCTTGTTCCAAGAAAATCCAATGCATTATAAAAAATTAACATTTAAGGAGCCCAAAACCTTGTTACTATACCTTCATATAAGTCTATAACTAAATTTTAATTTGCCTCCTTAAGAGATATATCCTCCACCAATCTTATAAATTAATCTATATTAGTCAACACCCACTTGTGACTAGCACTAGAAGCTGATTGATTAGGCCTATGAAATCCAAACCCCACTACATAAAGGGTGATCAAATTGAATTGGATGAAGAGGAAAGGAAACAAGATTTTGTTTACCATAAAATAGAGCATATTTTGGGAACTTTATTACCCAAGCATGGGTGTCTTTGAATAGATTAAACCAAAAGTATCCAGACCTCATAATCCTAGAAGCTATGGTTCTTAGAGCAAAGTGACCACTAACTGTTCCATCATGAAACTCAAATAGGAATTTATCAATCTGATCTGATTCAATATACCTAAATAAAACATCTAAAAATTCCTTCCTAAATAATACTCCATCAATAAGTATATACGGAATGGATTGTAATCTAAAGTGAATTCTTCTAGCTCTATGTAGGCCTTGTAGACACTCACCTATTTAAAGAAAATAGATCATATATTGTGTCCAACTTATCATTGATGAAGGTGAAGTTGTCATAGGTTCATCATGGAGTGCCAAAAAAACCTCTTTTTTCTCCTTCAAATCTAAAGCAAGATGCTCACATAACCCCTTCCCTTTCACTAGCTTGGTTGTCTTGATTTCTACATCATATTCCATCAATTTTGTGATCCTAATAGCCCTCTTTTCATTAAAATATCTACTAAAAATGAAGTATTTGAAAATAGGATGAGGTAAAAATATGTGAATCTTGTTTTTAGACAATATATGCCTAAACTTATTTAGATTCTTAATAACTGAAAGTATTTTCTTCTCAACATAAGTTTATCTTACTTCTTAGCCCTCCAATCCTTGACTAAAGAAGGCAATAGGTTGATACAAGTTAGATTAATTTAATTTAGTAAGTATGGTATAAATTACTTCATCATTTAAAAAATTATACAAACTGAATTCCTTTTATAAATTAGGACTTGCAAGGGTTGGAGCTTGAGCAATGGCTTGTTTTATCTCTTCAAAACTTTCCTTCTTCCTTATTTTCCAAGTGAACACTTCATCCTTACTTAGCATGGAGGTTAGAGGATTAAAAAATTTATAAAAATAATTAATTAATCTCCTTATGAAATTGATTTTCCCAAAGAAATTTTGCAAACCTTTCTTGTGTGTAGGCAAAGATAATGCCAAGATGACACTTACCCTTTCAGGATCTATGGATAAGCCCTTCTTGGAGACATTGTGTCCTAAGATTTTGCCTTAATAAATATAAAAAACACACTTATTTGGGTTTAGAGAGATCCAAAACTCTCTACACTTTCAAAAATCTTCCTTGGGTGATTCAAGTGATCCTTTGCATCATTGGATAAAATTATTACATCATCAAGATACATCAGCATAATGTCATTGATTAGTCCTTGAAAAACCATATCCATTACACATTAAAATGTAGTTATATTATTAGACCAAAAAAAATGAATATTCCTATAGAAATATGTACCCCATTTAGTAGTAAAGGTTTTCTTATATTGATCACTTTCCTTTAAAATCTGATTGTATCTAGAATACCCATTAACGAGAGAAAACCATTCACTACCTACCACAACTTGAAATATTTGTTCCATGGAAGGGAGAGGATAATTTTACTTAAAATAAACTATATTAAAGTCCCTAAAATCAACACATAACCTGATTTCCCCATTCTTCTTCCTAATAGGAACCAAGTTTGCCAATCAAGATGAATGTTTAATGGGGAAGATGATTTTGGACTCAATCAACTTGGTGAGTTGTTTCTTCATGAGGGGCTCAATATTATGATTTATTAGCCTTTTTATTTTAATTATAGGTTTGGAATTTTCATCTATCTCTATGGTATGTTGAGATAATTTTGTGTCAAATATTTTCAAGTCACTACACTCCCATGCAAAGACATTAGAAAATTCCTTGCATAACTCAACAAAAGCATGCTTCTCTTCACTAGTACATAATTTTCCAAGTGAAAGAAACTTGTCCTTGAATATTTTTAATTTATCATAGTTATCTTTCTTGGAATAAATTCTTACCTTATCTTTCTTCATCTGGTCATCATCATTGATTATGCTCTCAAGAGTGACTAGGCCTTTAGGAAGTTTGTCGGATTTCAATTAGATAATTTACCCTCCATATTATTGTTACATTTTGGACTGATTCTTATCAAAAAAATTAGCCTCTTCTTGTAGAAATTTTTTTATTTTATGATCACTATCAAACACTTACAAATTAGTGAAATTATTTGGTATGGAGGGCTTTACAATCAGCTTTAGATGAGGTTGGTTCTTAATATCTTTTATCCCTTGTGGAACATCAAATTGAGCCTCAATTTCTGCCAACCTATCAAAATGTTTGTTTTATTCTCTTGGAACATATTTGATGTTGAAATATTGTAAATATTCCACAATATCCCACACTCTATGCTTATATGACTTAAGCAAAGAGCTCTTGGTCAAATTCTACCCTCTCACTTGATTCACAACTAACTCACTATCACCAAACACTTGCAATTCCTTGACACCTTTTTTCCTTGCCCACTCAAGGCCATGAATTAGGGCCTCATATTATACCAAATTAAAATTACATGAGAATTTAAATCTGAAATATGAATAGTACCTTTCTTTATAATGGGAAACCAACATTGCTCCATCACCTACCCCAATCTTTATTCTTGACCCATCAAAGAAAAGCTGCCATAAACCATTTATATGCTCACTTGGCCTCATAAAATTTGGAATTAAAGAGTCCTCCTAATTCATAAAATACACCCCAATACCATATTCCTCCATTAATTTTTAAGGATCATGTTCATAATATTCATCTCCTCATTCATCTAAGTATAAATTAAAAACTCCTAGGGAAGATGTTGGAGATTGATCTATGTGGGGTTCTTCCTCATCAATGATGGGATAGTTAAAATTTTCCACTTTAGGTTTGTAAGGATCCAAGTGATTATGATGAATATATTCTAATACAATCTTCACCTTAGTACCATACTTTGTCCTAAACACCATATAGGACCAATTGGCTACCAAGTATCTACCTATCTTAGCTGTAAACTCTCTTGACAGGTAAAGGGAAAATTATGGACCTAAATATACCAAATACACATCATAGGGAATATAAATTTTAGGCAAATAATGTAGGATCAAACTCAAATATTTAACTACCTCTAAAGTCTTAGCCAGTGATCCATCCAATTTTAAGACTTCTTTAGTCATTGGCTCATATTATAGGCCTAGTTTATCTGTTATACATTTGGGCATAACTGAAGTACTAGCCCCAATATCTATGATTAAATTATGAACAAAGAAATAAAAAAATATTAGAGATACGTATAAATGAGGAGTTTTACATTCTTCTTCACTTGGCCATCTATAGGTTAAGCTCCATAAAATAGGATAACATTTTCATTCCTAGATGAGCCAACTTTATTGCCTAATCCTTACAATTCCTTTTGGAGCATATATTTTTGCCTTGGTATTATTAAATAATCCCAAAATTATATGTTTGTGTGCAACTTCTTCATCTGGTTAAAAAAATTAATGGAAAACTTTCTCACCTTTTAGGGCTCCTTCTAAATACTAACTCTTTATGATGTAGCTTATGAAGTTGGGTGAATAGGAGTTGTCATTACATTCTAAAATTGTTGATCTTATTACAATATAGGAGATTTATTTGACACACTCACAATTAGAGATGATGTGGGGACCAAAAAATGTACTTGATTTTCTCCTTGTTTCTCTTTAACAACCCTTTTTTTACACCTAGTGTTAGAGGCAACACTAGTATTCATATTGCTTGGATTTCCTAAGTGATTAATAGAAAAAAACACTCCCTCCAAATTATTTATGAGGGTATAATGAGATTTTGGTTGAAAAATATACATTCCACTTTGTATTTGTCCCTCAAATATTGGAACTTGGGAAGCTTTATTGCCTTGCATTGTCATGGTTTGATTATGCATTTCATTTGCATAAGCAACTTGTTTTTTATTTTGCTCAAAAGATGGATAGAATGTTTGTTATTTAACCAAGTTATTTCAAGTGGTAATAATATATTTAAAGGATTAGGGAGCATTAGTATTTTAGCTTTGATAAATCCTAGCATGAGTGATTTGACCTTGTCCTTGGATATTGATTTGAAAAGGAGGTCTATTGGTTTTCCCAAACTAATTGTAGAGTTGGTATGGTCTATAACCTTAGTCTTGTTGCATTTTTATGAAAACCAACTCATTAGTGACACTTTGGAGAAATATTTTAACTTCATATATCTCATTTTAAGGGACAATGGTAGACTTTTCATGACTAGGCAAAAGAGCCAAGGTAGGTAATGTAACTTGGCTAGGAGGTTGTAAACTAGGAAATAATGGCATTGGAGGCTTAGGATTAATCTTTCTTGCTTAAACAATACAATTCTTAGCATTGATAGGTTTCTCATAGGCAACAGGAAGTGTATTCCCACCCATGGATTGGATCATCATGTCTACATCACTATTCAATGCTTTTAGATATTACAAGAATGCATAATTTAGAGTAGGTCTCACAAGGGCTAGGATCCTATCCCATGTTTTTTGAAATATAGTGTTAAAATATTGCATAAAATCTTATGGTTTACTTTTAATAGTGGTAAATTTATTAGATATAGATAGATGATCACTCTTATCTCCAAACCTCTTAGTCAATAGATCTCCTAGTTCATCCCATGAACCAATAGAATTTTCAAGTAGATCCAAAGCTTTTCCTTTAAAGGACAATACCAATAACCTAATATCCACATTATATTTAATTAAATTATGGATATTACATAAGTTTTATATGTTTCTTATATGTTTAATGATAGTAATAGGACCCTCTCTACTAAATGATGGAATACTCTTAACGGTTATTCCTACAATTTGGTCATATTGGGAAAGATTCAAAGGAGATGATCTGGTGAAGTCTACAAAAGGTTAGTTTATAGAAATCTTGGAATGTGAATTATGAGTATTATAAATGGAACTAAGAAAGAACTTATAATTCTCAAACACCAAATCTCTTGAATAAGGATGAGCATTCATAAACCTAAACCTTTTGGTAGAATATGGAAGTAATTACACAAAATCAAAGGGTATACCTTTAGAATTAGACCTAGTGGTCACCTTTGGCATGGAAATATAGAACTGATCAACAACCAAAGAGTTATAAACTTTAGTGGAGTTTCCAGGTACTAAATTTAGATTCTCTTGTAGCTAAAACTATGCCAAGACCAACACCAATCTTCGACAATCTTCTAAGACTTAAAATCCCACCAGGCATGCAAAAATTTGTTGAAACTTATATTTTCACCCTTGAGGAGATGCCTATATATCCTCATCCAATAGGAAAAATGGAAACATCTCTCTTTTTGTGGGTAAAAATCTTGTTGATATGAATCTCTAGAAGGGTTAGTTCCCTTTATGCACTCTTTGAAGCACTTTCTTACCTATCAACTTGTGGATGATAAGGGTTTAAAAAACTAAGAAAAACCAAAAGGTGATGCACCAATTTTTAGTCTCCTATTATTTTAATGAATATATACTACTTAAAGACAAACAAAGTCTCTCTCACAAAAGACTCATAACTCAAGATACATTATCACATCAATGTTTCATATGTTAGATTCAAGAAGATATTTGATAATTAGGAGGGTAATTAATGATTAAATGAGGTAATATAGTCATAAACCACTTATAATACACCCATACACTTATAAAATAATACTAACAAAGACTTCAAATAATACCCTTTCTTCACACTTGGTAGAGAATCAAGGATAACATGTTAGAAAAGAAGATCTTCTACTAGGCAAGACCAACAAGATTGCACTAACACTTAATTGCATAGAATGTAAGTAGGAAAAAACACTTATTTATTTATTAAATAATCCTTCAAGTACAAAATTTTCTAGTGTTCCACCATCAACCAAGGGAGGCTACTTAAAAGAGCCAAAAGAGTCCATATTTATGACTTCTAAGAGAAATAAAAGGCAAGGGAAGTCCAAAGGTCACTTGTACACATGTAAATAAATAAATGAGGTTAAAATTACATGGTAAAGATATTTTAAATGATCCATGTAATGTTACTAGGTACAAATGTCCATACAACTCATGAAACTAATGAAAAGTGTCTCAAAATTCCTTATCTTGGCTTAGAAAATTGCCTTCATCATTTAAACCTATTTGAACATCACAACACTAACTAGGGATAGGTTTTATGATGGGAATAAGATGTAATGAATTCATTCATGTAATTTCATGCATTTTTTTCATTCTTACTCTTTTGAAAACTCCTAGAATGAACTAATCACTTTTTGTAGTCTAGAAAACTCCTTGTTTCAGTCACCCTTCACACTTGGCCTCAAAAATGTCTTGAATTTTCCATTAAAATATGTGTGATGGAGTGATTTAAACTTTTAAATACCATATATCATCTTATAATTCTCAAATTAACTTTAAAAAGACATCCATTTGAGTTTTCCACACTTTTCACTCTTGTGTTCACTATGCCAGTTTTGACTAGCTAAAAGGAGAGCTCTATTTAGGACACTTAAAAGTTTTTTTCATATAATAAAATGACAATATGGATTTATAATAGGTATTTATATTATCATCAAACTTTATTTCACCTTTTGAAACATCCTAGACCTTGTAAAACACAAAAATGGTGATAAAAACCCTATTTGCATATTGTCCATACAATTCTATACAGTTCATTCTCATGGATGAGAGCTTGAGTGATTATTATCCATGTTCAAATACTTTTCCTTGCCAAAATATGTCATTTTAACATCTCTTCATGCTTTTTTTATCCATTAGGTACCTCCAAGGGTTTTAGATTACTTTCTACTCTTAACTATTGTTCATAAATATGGCACATTGAATTTACAAACTAATGCCCTAAATTGGTTACTAGGGACCATATTTAACAGCCTCTAACTCATTTTTTCCCCATGTAGAGCCTTAGTAAAGATATGAGATTTATATTTTAACCTATAGATCTTGTTTCTCCACTTTCATGCATGCATAAGCTATTTTTAGGTCAAAAACAATTCTCCTACGAGGTTCTCTACATAAAAAAATCTCATACATGTCTGAAATCACTCCATAAATATTCCTCAAACATATGTATATCTCATCAAGGCCTATAAATAAAGTTAGATCCCTAATTAACTATAAGTCTCCTTAAGGCCTAATGGGCTTGGCATACCCCCTACAAGTTTGGATTACTTAGGCTACTATAACATGTCTAATATGGTTTATTATGATTTTTTACACTTCATTAATACTCACTAAGTCATCATATGACATTTATAACACTCATTTTCATATTTACTCTCTCATTTGCCAATTAGGCCTAGTGGGAACTTGCCTAATTTGACTCTATGCATTAAAAATTAGGTCATTTTTTAATGTTAGATCTTAAGTGAGTGTTCACTATCATCCACACATATTCCATATTATTCAACCATTTTTACTTGAAGATACTAAGCCCTCAACTTAAGTCCACTCATTTTGCCATCTTTTGCTTATCTTGCCAAAGTTCTAATTTTCAATAGTGGTTGATCTCTGAGATAAAATAAAGATATATATCCTTCATCCCTATGGAAAAAATATTTTTTTTTGAGTTTTATAAGGTATTATTGAGGATCTATATAAAATTCAAGTTCATACTCCCTCATTACAGTACCTAACCAACTCAAGTGATCTAAAAAAGGGGCTAAAATCTTGTTTTCCCACATTTGTATCCAAATCCACTTGTGGATGAACTTTCCAAGATAAATTTATTCCACTATAATGTCTAAAAATTCTACACACATTAAAATTGTTCTCATGGATATTTTGAAACCATCTAAAACCTTTCTCCTTAGTGGATTCCTTATGCTTACCCTTTGAACCAAGAGGTTTCCTAGCTTGCTTATATAGATTGTAGTCCATTTGCTAATTAGGAAGGGTATTTGATAACCTTATAAAGTTATTTTCCATGTTAATTTATCTAATATATCATATTTTATCATATAATGATCATTTAAACTTGTGTTTCACCTCTAGATAGTCTATGCTTCACTCACCCTTGCCAAGTTGTACCTTGGTGACTGAGATTCAGGCACCTCTACATTTTATTAATCCTATAGGTTTCATGGTACCCTAATATATTTTTCATGATTTTTTTAGACCAAAATAATACATATTAATTTCATCAAATTCCTTATTCTAGTTTCATCTCATCTAAGAGTGTCATAGTCCTTCTTGTAGCTACAACTATCTCTTTACTAGTGACTGAGATAATCCTCCTCCAAGAGTTGGCATAGGTATCTATTGCCTCATGAAGGTATTTAATAATATGTTTTGAAACATTATTACCCTTAAATTTCCTTCACACTATATTATTGGCTCTATGTTCATTCATTCCCTTAATAGCCATTAGGCCATTTTAGTTTAAGACTGGCACAACTTCATCATGGTCCTACCTATAGGTATTCATAGGCTTGGGTAAGGTAATTATGATGGAAAAAAACCTTCTTAATTTAAAATTTGAGGTCAAACCCTAATTTTTAAACTCTGAAATAACATTATATAGCTAAACACTATCATAATACATGTTTACTCATTGCTTCTTCACCAAAACTATCTGACTCCTATAGGTGTTCTTTTCCCATGCCTGAGGAGTAGTTGAGCATGTTATAAGAACTAGGAATAGGGTATAAACCTCAATTAATATTTAAAATACAAAATATATCAATTTTCCTATTTCACTTCACATAAAAACCCCTACCACTGGAATTACAAGCACTTATCTCACAATTTAGTCCTCCATGCCTGTAGAACTAAGAAATCATGCATCTATTGACCCCTGTAAGTGCTCTTAGGTTTGAAAAAGAAACATTTTTAATCATAAGTATGTTTTTAAAATTTATAGAGTTTATAATAATCCTTTGAAACCATTAACACAACCTAACCTCCATCCATTCAAGAAAGGACTTCTTCCAAGCTTGAAACTCCACCTTGGTTGTAGATGCATTTTTAGGAAAGTGTATGAATAGGGCATGTGTGTAAGGAGTAAAATCCATATTCAAAGATCTAAAGATTATAATTTAGTAATTAATGTGTATTTTGGTCATTTATATTCATTCAAGCATGATTCTTAGTCAAGGTATGACAATTTTATTGAAGATGAGTCTCTTTTAGACCAAAACCATATAGACTTTACTACTTGGTTTTAGTGTGTTCTAAGGCACATTTGAATCTTTAAAGAACCACATGCCCCTTGTCCTTTCCTTATTAAAATAGGTAGGTTAATTTCTTGTGCTATGGGATATGTATCCACCAAATTTTATGCCCTAAAACCTTTTTCAATTGTACTTTGGAAGACCTACCAAAACCTCCTAGAGCTATGTTTTGCTCCTTTAGGGATTCCATCTCCAAAATTAGTCTTTGACCTTCCAACATGATTCAATGATTATTTTGTCTTATATGAGTTTTATATGGGTATTTGGACACTTATTTTCATGAAAATGAAAAAAATAAGTGTGAAATTTCTTTAGTCCTTTTGTACACACATAAACTCATGCTTAGCCACTTGTGAAAGGTTGTTTTGAGAAGCAAATAGTGTATTGGTGTGTGGACCACTTATGAACCAGGAGTGTATAACATAATCACATCCCTTGATGAACCTCTAAATTATCTTAAAATTAAAACAAGGAGTTTTAACACATATCCACCTCCCCTTACACCAACATGACATCATCAAGGGCTTGTAAGTGCATGTTTTTGGCAAAATATGTGTGTAGAGCGTAGAATTGAAGTAAACATAGTGGTGAAATTTCTCAAAACTACAAAAATTCCATATTAAATATTTAATAATTATGGTTTACATCCTTTAAAACTTGTATCCAGCTTAAAAACACCTATTACAACATGGAGACATTTGTACATATGTGAAAAAGAGCAGACAAATACACTAAGTGGTTGTTTGGCATGGCATATGAGCATGTGATCAAGATTTGTACTTTCCCAAACATGAAAAATGACCTAAATCAAATATTAAATTCTTATATATATCAATACATCTCCATTACAACCTCATAGACATGATTAACTAGTTCATACATGTGACTAAAACTAGAAATGTGCTAAGAGTTGAACATAGAGGGGAACAAGCTAGCAAGCAATCCAAGGAGTGACATGGTGAAGTTAAAACATAAATGAGATGGTAAAATGAACTAATGTATTATATAACAATCTTTTAAAATTGAAAGAGACACCTACAAGAGAGAGATTCGTAGCAAATCAAAGCACTCCAACTAAAACTACACATAGTGACACCTCCTTGCATGATAGACCAATTTTACTCATCCAAAAATCATGAATCATTAAAAAAAATGTATAAAATATAAGAAGTAATATAACATCCTATGGATCCAACACCACCAATTTGTTCATACAAATTTGGCATAAATGGAGCAAAACGTATAGGGTGCACCAAACAACTATCAAATCTACACAGTCAACTTGTTAGCAATGGTTCATACAGCATAGTAGACCAATAATAAAAATAAATATATTAAAATTAACGTATATTATTTTAATATCATCTACCAAAATAATTTTTTTTGAAATTACATGTGCTTCCTGTACTGAGCAAAAACTTAAGGATCACTCTAGTCTATCAAGAAGAGCAAGAAATGTGTAGAATGGTTTTTTAATTCAAATGACTATTTCAGATCAATTTAAGCATGTGAGTGTTATAAGGATGAGGATACCCCCCATGATCTCTCAAACATGTTACACTTCCCAAAAATCCATACAAGTGCCATTTTATCTCTTTTTCAACTGATTTCAAAAAATTTAGTTAGAAAACCTACATCCTTCTGATTTAACTAACATATATGACACTAAAAATAACTTATTTGATGTTTTAAATGAAATTATGACACTTAGTAACCTTGGTTACCATGCTAATTATATTAATGACTCCTATAAGTACATAAAATGATCCCAAATGGATAAGTTAACCAAACAACTAAAACCAAAGATAAAATGACCTTAAATGACATCATATAACAAGTAATACTTCTTATGAAAATATATTAAGACCCCTTTATATGTTTAAAATAAAAAAAATTGCCTAAGGGTGTCTAATTTTGACTAAAAGTCAAACTTGGTCAATAATATGAATTTGAACTAAAATGAATAAATCTAAGCTAAATCTAAACATAACTGCCAAACTTGTGACTATATATATGCAAATTTTTAATTTATCTTATCTGTTATCTAAATGATCTAGACTACCCTGAAGTTGGGGATACTAGACAGTAGCACCCTATAGTGGACATTAGTTCCCTATGGTTCTAGTGTCCCAACTTGGGCACTAATGACTGCTTGGTCTGATTTCTATGTGATTTGAATTGATTGTTATGTCTCTATTCTATTATGTCTACTCTAAATTTGATATTTGAACTAAGCATATGTGTTGAAATGTATATGTGGAATTCAATGTAAGATTTTGATCTCTTTGACAACCCTTATAAATTGCCCATGTTTTGAGATTAGTTTTGAAACACATGTAATAACTTCCCTCTAAATAAGTAGCTTTATAAAATGTGTTACTAGGAGAATGTGCATGATATTCCAATATAATTTAAAACATAACATCATAATGTAAATGTATATAAGCATAAGTAGGGAATGCAAGACATATGTTATAATCTATAATTACACAAGGGTGTCAAGATAGATGTAACAAATATATATTAGTATAAAACTATGAGTAACTACCTAAGGGAATTAGTATATATATATATTAGTTCTTTTTCTGGACCCTTCTCCAAAACAAAATTTTGACTCTGGATAATTTACAAAAACGCGGAATCAATATTGTTAATAGGTGTATTCTGTGTAAGAAAGACCTTGAAGATAGAGATCATCTATTCGTGAATTGTTCCTTCATTCAGCTTGTTCGGAAGGAGGTTCTCAATCTGTGGGGCATTACATGGATTCACCACAAAAACGTAGAACTTTCTCTCAAAAGCTGGTATTGCCATTCAAAGAATCCTGAAATTCTCTTCTTATGGAAAATTACTCTTCCCCATATTTGGTGGGGAATATGGAAGGAAAGAAATAACCGTATATTTAGAAACAAAGAGCTCCCTGGATGGGTGGTAGGACAGAACATCATTAGAGCTCTAAAGGAAAAATTTTCCTCTCAAAAGAATCCAAGCTCTACTCTCAATGTGGATAATCCCCTGAGGATGGATATTCTTCTTGGTAAACCTGATAACCCCAGATCAAGTGTTAGTTGGAATGTTCCCCCTCAAGGTTGGATTAAAGGTAACTTTGATGGTGCTGCCAAAGGGAACCCGGGGAATGCTGGTTGTGGTGGTGTATTGAGAAACCATATGGGTATGGTTATTGATGCTATCACAATCCCCATTGGTATATCTAATTGCCACATTGCCGAAGCTACAGCTGCCCTCCAGACCCTTAAATTAGTTATGGATTTGGGATATCCTAAATTATGGCTTGAAGGGGACTCTTTGAATGTTATTAATATTCTTAATAATAAGAATACTGTGTCTTGGACCATAGAGGATAAGGTAAAGGAGATGAAAACACTTTTGAATAAATTTGAAGATATTAAAATCACCCACACCTTTCGTGAAGCCAATGGTGTTGCAGATTGGCTTGCTAATTGTGCTGTCTGGGAAGGTCAAATAGTGAGGTGGTATGAAACCTTAGAAAGGAACGTGGATTTAAGGGCGCTCATTCTTCACGATGCCACACATGTGAAAGAAGGTAAGATTGGAGTGTAATAAAAACATAATGAGTAGGAGGAGTGGCAGCAAGGGGAAAGGAATTCAATTATTAAAGAGTAAGGCCCTCAAGAGGGAGAAGCGGATCCTGAAAAGGCACAAACAAAGTCGACTTCCTAATCAACTTGACAGCAAGAGGTTTCAGGGCAAAGTCCATAGTAATTGGGATTCAAAGAAAATGAGTATGGCACGTGAAAGGAAGGTAGAACCCCGTAAATAGGAACCTAAGAGTTGTGAAGAATGGAGAGAGAAACATGAAGTCTGGAGAATTCTATAGAAAGGAAAAGTTGTGAGCTACATGGAAAGACTCCACGGTTCAAAACCGCATATCATGATGGCCTTTTTCAAAAATTGGTCTAATGAAAAGGTCACCTTGCATGGTATCACAGTAAACTTAACAGAGGATTTCATAGCTGAGGTTATAGGGTTGCCAATGGATGGACTCAACTTTTCCAATCAGACTAACATTTCGAATGAGGCCTTTTGTAAGTTCCCAAAAACGGATGAGGAGGATCAGAAGTTGGTCAAAAATGGGGATTTCTATGAGCTGGACTAGATTAAAGGGATATGGAGGGATGTCTTAAGCTGTATAAGGGAGTAATTCATCCTGGACAGAAGAAGCAAATGAGTGCACAAGTTCCATTTTGTCTTCCTCAGCCACTTCAGGCATAAGGTTAGCTTGTCTTTTCCCTTCTATCTTCGCTATTCCCTGATCCAAAGTTTATATGCTCATAGGAAAAAGGATATGTGCCCTATCCTCCACGAAGGCCTTATTCCGCTTATTGAAGGCTACTACAAGAATAGGGCACTGGTTAAGTACCCCAAACAGGGGAAAAATAAGTTGTCAGGAAATAAAAAGAATGAAAATGTAATCAGGAGAGGCAAAATTAACTCCCCTAGTCCTAATAAGTAGATTGTAGAAGAAGAAAGGGGACGGGAGAGAATTAAAGAACCCGAGGAGGAAAAACTGGAGGAAGAAGAAGGAACTGAGAGTTGGGATACCAACTCTAGTAATGATGAAGAAGGTTCTGAGGAAATTGAAAAAGATAATGTCAATACTGAGGAGGATTTTGCTATCAAAATTGTAGATACAGAGGAAAACCAGAAAGTGTCGGAGGAGGAATTTGTCCAGGAAGATCCTGTTGAGGACCCAACTTCTAAGAATGAAAAGGAAATTTCTGTTCAGGATGATATTCAAAATATGGATATGGAAATTCAAACTGAAATCAAAGAGCGGGAACAAAAGAGTTGAGAAGATATCTTTGAAGAAGCCAGGAATAGTCCCAATAAAAAGTCTGAGGATTGGAGAGGGAAGAATCAGAATGATGAAACACACATACCTATGACCTGGGTTAATTGTAAAGCAGAGGCTTCTTCCCACTTTGATTCTTGGATGTGTAGGGAGATCATTGATCTCAAGAGAAAAGCAGAAACTTTGGAAGATTCTCTGAAAGCTGCTTGGAACAAAATAAACAACATGGAAAATCAGTTAAGCGAGATCCCTGTCAAGCTCAAAGCCTATGAAAACAACCTCTGGGAACTAATAAAGGACAACAGAATGAAAATGGAGGAAATAACATCCAACATTTGTGTTGCTGCTATCAATATAGGTAAACGAGCCAATGAGGAGACCAAAGCACTAGAGGGTCCCAGCAAAAGGATGAGGCAAAGCTCTAGAAAGAAAGATACACAAAAAGGAGCTTTGCTGGAGGCTACCACCCAGGAAACTGCTTTGAAAGGAAAAGAAGCCATGAACCTGATTCTGGAACTGGATGAATAATTTGGTCCTTCTTGTTGGTTTATAAACTGGTACTAATCTTTGTTTTCTTTTTGTTATCTTTTGACTGATGTGCTACCAGATCTCTGTTTCTGGGTTTTGACCGGATGTTTCTCTGATGGTTTCAGGTCCATTTAAAACCTATTTTTGCTACTTCCTTGTAGTGTTTGTTAGGCTTTACCTGTGGTCTTAGACGTTTTTTCTTTCTCTCTTTGTTACAGGGTTTTGGGGCCCCTTCAAAACCTGTTTTTACCTCAATGTAAAACTACCTAAGGGGATGGGGCATGATCTCCATTAAGGCTCCCAAGTAGTAAGGTTAGATGCATGAGATCCCTTATGGCATTTAAAACTAGTGGTGTGCATGACAAGAAAATACAAGTGTAATGGTGTATAATCATACAAGGAAGAAAACATACAAGCACATGAGGCACATAAAAGATAGGCCAAGGTGCCACGATACAAGGGATATGGGAAAAATGTCACTAAATCTGATAATGAAGACACATAGACATGTTCAAATGTCCACATACACAATCAACAAGAAATTTAGCATAGAACCACATAGAATGACATGTTCAAATTTTTGTATATATGAGAAAGAAAAAACACACACAAGGGACATGGGTACATGTCCAAGGCATAAAAATAGAGAAGTGGCATAGAATCCAAAGAATAATGGAATATTGAAATGCCCTCAAATATGGAATAAGTATAGGAAACAAAATCAAGTCTAATATAGGAACTATAAATGAAAGTGTGTATAATTATGTAATACAAATTTATGTAGATGTTAGAATGCATATATACTAAGTCTAACTAGTGATAGTTGACAAAAAAATTGAGTAATGAGGAACAATGATCAATATCAAGATAATTCAATTCATAAACTAGAATGTATAGTATGTAAAGATAAAGCCTGGTTATATAAATCATGTAAGAGATGCCCCTAAGTCAGCAGATATATTAATGTATAAATCAAGATCAGTGTAAATTCCCCCAGTGAGTGGATTATAGTTGATTTAGATCAATTTAGTTGATCATATTCCTATCTAGAATCTATAATCACTTAACAAGAATAATTGAAGTGTATGTATATGATAAAAATAAATATACTAGGATAGCTAGCAATATGAAATGTCTATAAAGTAGTAAAAATGTAAACATAATAATGCATATAGTCTATAAAATTTTATATTTTTTGAAATATTTGGATGTTTTTGTATTTTATGAGTATAAGCTATGTACAATCATATGAAAATAAACTATGTACAAGGAGTGAGAGAAAGAATGAAGTATGTACAAGGGTAGGAACCATACTAACCTATGAGTCTCATGGGAGGCTCACCATCACCATGACCTATGTCAAAGAGTGTAACTATGATCATGTGTGCAATGTGAAAGGGTAATTATGAGCCCATAAACTAGTATGTTGTATAATTTGAACCTGAATCTACTTGAGTAGTGATGCTATGATTTTGTGGCACTAATTGATATGCCCTATGGACTGTATGGGTCTTAGAGACTAATATAGTAGATGTATAATTTTTAGGTGATGTATGATCCCTATGCTAAGAACCCTTATACCCTAATACAACTAATCTTAGTGTAAATAGAGTAGAGGAAGGGCCTTTAGAATTGGTGATGTATCTATAATGCAATGGTCCCTCTAGTAACGGTCTCTAAGGGAGAGTATGTGTGTGTGTAGACATTGTATGAGTACACCTAGCTCACTCTAAGGACTCTATTGAACATTGTGATGTATGTATAGGAGTTATACTCTCTACTTAGCTGATAATTATGTAATATTTGGAAATGTTAAAATTGTAGATGGTGTCAATGTTGTAATTATAGTTGTAAATTGTGCTATAATTACCAATGGGATGGGAAGATGATACTCATATGGGACACCCTCAATCTTAACCACCCAGTTATAATGTATATACTTGAGGCATAGGCATACTATAAATGTGTTGGATATGATTTTCTATAACCATGGCTTGCCCAATAATAAGTCAAATATACCCACACTAGGTACTACTTAAAATTAAATTGTTATGTGTGTTGGAATAACCTATAATGGAATCACTATCTCCCTGATGGAGCTCTAAATGTGGCCACTAAAACCACTAATGACTATATTTTTATGGAATATATCTCACTCTATGTAGCCCAATGTGATGTAAGAGTGTCATGGTGCACATGATTCTAATTGAACCATTGTCAACCATGACACTATGAATAGTATGGTGGTCTATATATGTTGTATGAAGGGTGCATGTGAATTCATGTCATCATCAATAATCTCCTAATTTGAAAATGTGATAAGTGGTTTAGGGTTTCATAATGAAAATCCTATGTTAGGCTAAAGAGTTTGATATGCCTAAATTAGTTAAATAAATTTTAATAATTAATCAACTAATTTATTATGCTTTTGACCTTATTTGACTTTATTATAATAGAAAAAAGGTATAAATAGATACTTAGATGAAAAATGACTATCATGGATGATCTAGGTTCTAAAACCTGAGATATAGGTAGTAGTCTATGTTACCAACAAGATTATGATATTCATCTTTTTACTAGATAGTAACACCTCATTTGGATTATAGTACCATCTGTGTCTAGTATCCTCAATGTTCCACTAATATCCCTTTTCATGACTATTCCTATTTTTAGGGAGCACATACGCTTGTGTCTATATGTTTTTTTACTACATGAATATAACCTATAGCTATGTATTGTACCTAAAAATCTTGATCCCCCAATGGGTAGATGATAGCTAAACTAAATTAGAATAGTGGACTAGATTCCTATCTGTAATATTCAAGCACTCTTCAAGAACAAGTGAAGCATAAGCGTATTATAAAACTAACTATACTAGGTGTAGTCATATAAAATGCAAAAATCAGTAACTTGAGTGTAACTTGTGACATCCATCCCATAGGTCCTTCCTACTTGCTTTTATGACCCTCATAGGTATATTTTCACTGATTCATAGACATTTATATCCTTCTAGACGTGATCCTAGCTAAGCTAGACTCTTCTTTCCATGATAGATCCATCCTTATAGGTCTCATCAGCTTAAGACTATAGCACCTAACTTGGACTATAACACCAAAACATAGGGTGTCCCATTTTTAGTGCTCTTATCTAATCACATTTCAAGCCCAAATAGTCATTTCCTTCTAGTTCCTATCTTCCTTCTTGTTGGCCTACTATGAATACATTTAACCCATGACCAATATATCCCTATAAAATCCCATTCAAAGTTCATTTAGAAAGGGTTGGAAAATATCACAAAGTAAGCAAGAATACAAGCAAAACTACTCAAGCATATTTCCCTATTCTCTGCATACATCTATCCAATACCATTTATATCTTATTAAAATCCTTACACCAGTCCCTAGTCACCTCAGACACACTTAGTTTATCATTTTTCATCTTCATACACACTATTATATAAAGCACATCAAGTGGGAGAACTACATACAGATTGATCCCTCTTCAGAGTATTGGTATGTAGTCAATGTGCCCATACAAGGGATGTGGATACATGTTATTGAATATCACACACACTAACCCCACCTCTTTCTCAAAAAAATTCAAATAATAATGGATTCTAGGGTTTAAAGACAAAATCAGCTCTATAGGGAGTTCTATAAACATCCAATAGTTAAATTTTCATAAGCAAGGTTTCACACACACAATGGACAAAACCCAAAAAGCTTAGGTCTCCTAAACAACAATGGTAGAAGTGGATTATATCACTAGAGCCTCGGGTATCTTATTTTTGTAACTCCTATCCAATAATAAAATAAAGGCCAGATCCTAATTTGTAATAGTGTCTTAGTCCTACATTGTGAATTCCAGCCTCTGTTTCAATCATATCAGTCAATTTATATCTAAGTTTTGTTTTCTTTCCCTTATTACTATTTTTAGAAAAGTTTAAATTATAATCAAGTTATAAAAATTAGTAACTTAATTATTACATATTTACTTACTAAATTTACTACCCAGACCCTTTAACTAAATTAGGAATAATACACCAATATTCCCAACAAGGTTAAAACATTTGATGAACCTGACTTATTTCATTTGTGCATAAAAACTCTAGAAACCCTAGGGTAAACTTCTTACTAATTTTTCCTATTTTTTATGATTTTTTATCTACATAATAAAATAAAAAATTAGTATTAAATTTTAAAATTTCATAATAATTTTTAAATAATTTTTTTTCAAACCCTAGTTACCCATTCTAGGTCCTTGTATTTTTCTAGTAATTTTCCATTGATTTTTTGAACTTTTAATAGCTTATTGAACTCAAAACTTTAGTTTAAATTTCAAAATACAATAGTAATTTTTAAAAATAATAATCTTTCAAACCCTAGTTGCATATACTAGGTCCCATTACTTCTAGAGGTATCACGTTATATGTTTGTGAGCTTCGTATCCTTTTTACACAATTTCTCATTTATTATTTTTAGGACTTTACATTTCCTATATTTAGTACATTCATTTTATCACTTTTCTAATTACAATTTTTTACAAAAAAATCAAACAAATTTCAATTTTTTTTCCTACGTTAACAATGGCCCAATACACCAATTTTAATGAAACTAATAAAATGGAACTTCAAGAACTCTTAACTAAAAACCTTGACATGCAAGATGATATGCTTAAAATACTACAAAACAATAAAGATTGAAAAATGGCCAATATTATCAAAATACAAAGCAACCAATTACAAATGACAATATGGGGGTAACTATGTCTCAATAACCCCCTATAGCAGCCCAACCTTCCTCTATGTCACCAGCTACAACTAGTATATCTTTCTCTCCTGATGTGGTAGCCCTTGTGTAAGAGATCAAATATCTTCAATCCAAGGTGCTACATCTTGAGCAAGGTGCCTCTAGACCTATTCAAAATTTGGATTCTTTTGCTTTATTATACACACCATTGGCACATCACATTGCTTCTACACCCTTACCATAAGGTTTTTTTCAACCCAAGCTTACTCTATATGATGGCAAGGGTGATCCATAGACACCTTTGAGAGCCTTTCACATAGCATGGTTAGACTATATACCAGATGATTGGCTACTTACCAAGCTATTTCCATGGAGCCTAAAGGATTATAGTTTATAATGGTTCTATAGTCTACCAAATTAGTTGATTAATGAATTCAATCCTTTAGCCAACATGTTCCTAACTCATTTCAACATTAACATTGGTGATAAGGTTTCCTATGCCTAAGTTACACAATAGAAACAAAGGTCAAATGAGCATCTCACATATTATGTTCTTCGATATAAGACTATTTTTGCTAAGATGAATAGCCCCATGGCTGATCAAGAGTTATAAGTTCTCTTCAAACAAATTCTCTTACTAGCTTTTCATGAATCAATTATGTTTAAAAGATTCTCTTCTTTCACTAAATTATGTTACACACTAAAGGAAAGATAAGTAAAACTAATTTTAATGGGTAAACTCAAGTATATGAGTATATTAGAAACAACAAACAAGAGTAACAACAAAGTCCTATACAAAGTCAAGGTTAATGATAGAAAGAGTCAGAATCAACTGATAGTTAATGCAACTTTTGAGCCCCCTCATTGTGTCATTTTATTAGCACATCCTCAATGATCCTTTACCAATCTACCAATTTCTCCAACTAGAATTTTATAGTAGATTTTGGAATGTAATATCATATCTCTCCCTCCTATTTGGTAAGTTGATCCAATAAAGCATCTTCCATGGGGATATGATCAACATGCATTTTGTGAGTTTCACAAGGCATTAGGCCATACAAAAAATAGATGTATTAGTTTAAGACACAAGATACAAGATTTAATAGATTGCAATCATATTTATCTTGGCACTCAAGTTGAGCTCCTCAAGCCAAACCAACATAGGATAAAGCATTGAAAATTTTCTCTAATCCTTTTACAAAAAATTACAAAAAAGAGATAGGGGATATATTAGGGTTTCACCATGCATATCATGCACATACTCCACTAGATACATACAAGGCACCTTCAGTTGAGACACATCCTTTGATAAACATGATTAGTGTATATAATTCTAGAGTTCCACCTAGACCTTCTATCTCCTTCTCAGAGTAGGAGATCATCAAGGATGATTTTAATTATCATGAACTCTTTATCAAATCTTACATTCATAATCATCTTATTCATAGTGTTCTCATAAACAATGGATCTAGTATGATTATGTGCACTATGACATTAATATATCATCTGGGATATTTAGAGTGGGATATTACACTGATGGACATAGTTGTTAGTGGATTTAGTGGGCACATACATAATTCATTAAGTGAAATTTTACTTCCTCTATAGGTTGGTCCAACACATGTGGACACACCTTTTACTATAGTTCCTAGTGTAGGATTTTTTGATATGTTACTTGGTCAATGATGGATTCAAAAACTTTAATTAGTACCTTCTATAGTTCATATATGTGTGAAATTAATTCATGTTAATAAGGTTGTTACAATTTTTGGAGTTCCATATGAGTTACCACTCCCCACTTCAAAGCCATCTACTATTTCATAGTCACCAGTTTTAGTTCAGCCACCTGTTTTAGTTTCTCCATCAATTTTAGTTCTTCCTTCAGTTCAGATTTAGACATAGTTGAGGCCTCCATCACCAAACAAGAGATTTCATACACTTCCACATAGGTCTCTTTTAAATCAAACATGTCAAGATTCTATACAACTTCTAGCTATAGTATTCACATCTAGGGTAGTGTCATTGAGGTCTCATACCTCTACTCATAGAGCACATATTCAGAGAGCTTATCATACTACCAAATGGGTCCCTAAGTTCCCTCTAATTGCATTAAATTCAAAAATTTATAGGTGGACCCCATAGTTGGTTTTAACTTCAAATATTTCAAAGCATTTACAACATACATATCTTTTAGAGCCACCATCTCAGTGCTTCCATCATGCTTCATGATCAAGCATGATTCCTCTCCTTGATACAAGACACTATGATAGGGAGTCTCCCATAAGACTCATCAATTAGTATCATATCTTCTTAGTTTTACATGTACATAGTTTCTTATGATTGATTATTCATATCTTATATAAATAAAAAATAAAAAATAGAACATATCAAAAACATAAAAACATTCAAATATATCAAAATTAAAAAAACATTCAAATATGTCAAAACACCAAAAACATTTTGATTGTATGCATTATCCATGATTTACATTTCCACTGCTATGCTAGACTTACATTTGTTATTCTATGTTATTTTTTATTAATTTATCTACATTACCATGCTTCACTTGATCTCATTTGACTTTGTGAAGTAACATCCAACTCTTTGATTGCTTCACTCTAGCCATTGAGGGGAAATCCTACTTCTACATTCAAGGCATCGATACATATACCCACTAGGGGCATCTTCTACATAACACCACACACTCTACTTATTATGTTGATATAAATTATTTACTAACTTACACAGATTACTCTATCAACATTTACCTATTATATAAAACTTGTGTATTTATTAACATATACCTAGTCTTGTATTGCCATGTCTTATATACTTTCAAATTCTTTATTTGATTAGTTAGATGTGATTGTATTTCGAGTTATTACATGTTTTACTTTTTTTCTTAGCATAGCTATATTTTTTACATTTCTTAGTTCCTATTTGTCTCCTATATGTGCCTTAGGATATTTTCTAATGTCCTTTACTTCTATTCATTTTTGTGCCTTAGGACATTTGCCAATGTCTTTTGCCTATAGTATTCTATGTGATTGTGGCTTTCACATCAACCTTTCTTGTTTTCAAATGTATATGTTTGTGGCATTTAAACATGATTTTTATGCTTGCTTTATAGTTTGAGTGACATGTTCCCATGTCCCTTGTTTGCTTAGCCCCTTTGTAGACACTGAAATCGTGTCTAACCCTTGGTCATCTCCCCCCCTTGGTCCCCTTGGTCCACTTCTACACATTCCTAACCCACACACTTATTAATTTAAAATAATAACTTATTTTAAATTAATAAACCCCCCTTGCCACATCACCCATGACACCTCACCCCACCTTGGATACCTTTCCTTGGATGCCCTCCACTACCCCATGACAAGTATTAATTGCTTAACCCCCATTTCATTCCTCCCACTCATCCTCACGCTCATTTAACCTGCCTTCAACTATTTTCCCACGACCAGCTAACCTCGGTAGATGGAAGAATAGACAAAAGGCTATTTTTATCCCTTTTTCCTATTCTTTGGCTGCCAACATCAGCCAGTAGTCAGTCGAAGTTAGCAGTATTACCAGCATCGATTGACTTCAAAATAGCATTCTACATCCAAAATGCAGATCCTTCAATCTTTTGATCAGCAAACCTTCCAATCTTCTGACCTCTCTCGCTCCTTCTCTCCCAAACGCATAGCAAGCATCATAGGGTATAGGTACTCTACATCAGTTACTCCACTCTGTAGGTAGTCTTCTACATCAGTGGCATTAGCAACAGGGCTCCTACACTTCTTCTTTAGAAGGTAAGAGGTAAGTATTCTTCTTTTGTTTCATCTCAGTTTTTCAAAATGCATTGATAATCAGCCCCCATTTGCTACTTCTAAGTGCTATGAACCAGACTCGGCTATCAACCAGACTAGACTTGACTTCTTCTTGGAAAGGCTGAGAGGCCTTCCCCACATCCTTATCCCCTTTTTTAGCCACACTCTCTACCCTGCAAACCTAGCACAAACCCTGCATAGACTCTCAGACTACCACAGACCATTCTATCGACCAAAAACCTATCTAGACCCTGTCTAAGACCATTGCCTCGACCGACACCGGCCACCAGGCCCATTGCCCCCACCGACATTGGAAAACTAACCAACATCAATGACCTTAACCAATTGACATTGGTAGACCAACTGGAATCGATGACTGTGGCAGACTGACAGTAGATAACAGGTATGCATTATCTAGTTTCCTCTTTGCTAGTCATTTGTCATTTCTTTATCCAACATTATTTTTTATCAACAAGTGGACTGACATCCCTTAAGGAAGTCTTTGCACTTCTAGGACCAAGCATATCACTTGGAAATCCACCTTACATCCATCTAATAATTTCTATGTTTAAGTCTCTCTCTTCTGCAGGTGTCATCCTCCACAACCAAAGAGGAGTTCCTACAACGTCTGGATAATGGTGCGCAAACCTCATCCAGGTACGTACAAATTCCTGACCATTAATTTAGTTTCTTACTTCCTCTAAATGTAGAAAATCAAAAATAGTTTGAAACATTCTAGCACACTCGATGGGACACTAGGAATTCTCCTTGGGTTCATACTTTTTCTTCTAAACAAAACATTCATATAGGTGCATTAGGTCTCTTCTTGCATCTCTTTTTTGTCTCTTCATCTCAAAATGAAACCATAAGAAAGTTAAAAAGAACCTTTCTTTTTCTTGTCATTTCTTCTTGCATCTTAGAGTAGTGAAATTTCATGCTCTTAACCTTTTCTTGACTTGTTTTCATCCGAACACACATTTCAATTTGGGCTTAAAATACATTGCAGTTCATTTCTTCCTAAATGCATACTTAGCTCTCACATCTAGTGATTTAACCACATCATGAATAAAGCGTAGGCCACTTATGTTACACATCCAAACCACTTGCACAAACTCAAACATCAAAACATACTTGAGACAAGGCCCGACTAGGATTTCATCACCTAGCGGATACCTTACCCTTCCCGACAATCCCACTTGGACTTCACTACCAAGGGGAAAGCCCACTCTGTTCTCTGGTAGAGGATAAACTCTAGGGGAAGTATATACTGGCTAAGCAAGTCTAGCTTATCATTGGGCTCGTGAAGTGAGGGGAGCTTGCTCCTTAGCACCAGGCCATGTATGGAACCTAACATAGATCTTGAGCATCGAAACTAACCTGAAACCAACCTTAGACTGCTTCTTCTAGGACCCATTCTACAAGCCAACTTCCCAAACACACTCTAAGGCATAAGCCAACAAGATTATAAAAGTTTATTCTTAGGATTTAATGTTTAGGGTCTATTTGTCTTCATCTTCTTTTCTATCTTTATCTAGTTTTTTGAGCTAGTCAGGACATTTTCTTCTTTCTTCCAAAAACTCTCAAATTTTTTGAGTTTCTGGAAAAAACAGTAACCAACATCAGTTTTACCACCGACATCGACAACCTTTTTTTTCCAGCATCGGTTATCTGACTGACATCAGCAATATATTTCACTGACATCAATTTTTCAATCGACGTCGGTCACTGGCCAAATTTTTCTTCTCAAAATAGCAAGCTTAAAACCTGACTTTCTTGCTGTCCAACATCCATTCTAGTTTTCTGAGACTAAAAAACACAGTTTCTAAAACCTAACCCTTTTTTCCTTGAATGGTTTTGACACGTAGTCAAACCAAGACTCTTGTTGACCATGCGAGTCAACAACCGCTCCCGCCTTCACCTTCCATAACCAGTCCTCTAATGGAGTATCATTCAGATACTGAACGTACTCCTACCTGACCAACCCCAACATGACCATCTATTATTCCCAAAGGGGACCAAGACTTTGAAAGGTTCCTCAACCTCAATGTCAAGGCCCTTCAACATTATCTCATGAAAAGCCAAACATGAGACTCTTCAGGCAACCCAGTCTATGGGATGCCAACCTCCTTAACTGAAGTGGAAATGATATCGACAGCATCCGCTACCTAACCCATGACCACTCTGGCCTTTGCTTTGACCATCAACCCGACCACAACTAATCTTCAAAGTGTGGCTTCTCCTTCTATCTCTGGGCCCACTTCCATTAGGGTTTTGGCCCCCCATCAACCACAGACTCTTCAACAAAATTCTACCCCTTTCCAAAATCTAGTTGTCTCCATCCCACCTACTCTTGCCCCTATCAACATAAGAGTAACTACCTACCCTTCAACCAGTGCTACCACACCTCAACCACCTTTGACAGCCCCTATTCAATTTGTGCCCTCTAACTCCATGGCATAACCACCCCTGGCTTCCACATCTATCCCAATGACTAGTTATCAATATGTTGCACCTATACAAGCGCAACTGACTATGTCATACACCTCTTATAGCACCTTCCAAGCACCTTACAACCTAGGGGGCACCCCATCTGCCAATCCATTAGCCGATCTCATCAAGATGCTGATGGACAAAATGTCTAATCTTGAGGCTTCCATTTCTGGTTTAAGTAATGTCCTTTCATATGACCAAATTTGCAATGAACCCATCCATCCCTCCATCCCAATCCGACCGTATCCCAGTCAGTGGGAGCTTCCTAAGTTTACTTACTTCCAGAGTAAGGAAGACCCACAACAACATTTATGAACATTCAGACATGCTTGTTATCTCATAACACATGACGATGCATTGTTACTATGCATGTTTCCCATGTCACTTTCTGGTGCTGCCCTCGATTGGTATAGCTCCCTTACCAGTCACTCTATCTTTTCCTTCACCCAGCTGGCTCAACTTTTCCTTGACCACTTTTTGATCAATATCACCAAAAAGGTTTCAATCACAAATTTGTACTCTATCAGACAGTTTGATGATGAATCAATAGCTAATTTTGTCGCCTATTGGAGAGGCTTAATCAACCAACTCTCCTTCTCCTTACCTCAAACTAAGCTCATTGAGCTCTTTTCTAGAGCATGTGCCACACACATCTCATCCACCTTGCGGGTTCAAACATTCCACACTTTTGATGAAGTTTTCACCATGGCCCGAAAGCTTGAACTCCATGCTATTGAAGAAAACAGGGTCAAATTGCGTAATAGCAATGCAAAAACCGATGACCCTTTTTCTTCCAAACCTTCTTCTTCCCACTCTAAGTCCAAAGGAGTGGCAAACACTATGGTCATTAGATCACCATCCTCTACAACAATTGACCAATCTCAACCATCAACATCACAAAGCATCACCAAACAATTCCAACAATGGTACATACAGCATCAGTATACTCCTATAGGAGAATCATACACTTCCATTTTGGATAAACTTGTCAAACAGGGGGTCCTCAATCTCCCTCAAATCCAACCACCTCAATTCGACCCTTCAAAATCCATCCCTACATCGTATAGGGAAAATGACTTCTGTCACTATCACCGTGTCCAAGGCCATGACATAAACAACTGCCAAACCTTCAAGAACATTGTCCAAGACATGATAAATAAGGGAGATCTTGTTTTGGATAACCTAAATGTGCCACCCAATCAAAACATGGACATCTTCAAACAACCTTTTCCTAACCATCCTCCTAGCCAAAATAATGTCCAGACCATGGCTGATAGCTCCCAAGAGCATGATATACGCACGGTCAACACGGTCTTGCCTCTTGTCCCTGACCAACCTCCTCCACAGGTAGAAGAGCTTTCTTCTCTTATTCATCCATCACAGGTAAAAGAGCCTTCTTCTCCTATTAGTTCTCCATCGACCTCTCTTATATTGGAGGATGCTTCGACCATACCAATGCCATTAGCCCCACCTTCATCCTTCCTCCTACCAATGGAGGACCATACCCTTCCTACTCCTCAACCACAAGTAGAAGGCACCATCATCCCTACCCTTTATCCTCTTGAGGAGTCACATACTCCAATTTCTTCTCCACCAAGAGAAGACCCTGACTCTTCACTCACTCTGACCAAGGAAGACCCAGTGACAGTTTTCTCTTGCCTTTTGCCTGAGATCACTACATCTCACTCACCTCCATCCACATCTGAACCCAAACCCATGTAGACATCCACCATGCCAAAAGAAATTAAATCTTTTGGTGTTTGCCCCATATCTAATCTTGCCTCACACAATAGTGGCCCTCAAACCAAACCAAAGAAGGCCACTAAACCACACCAGAGAATTCCTCCCCCACCTTCATCATTGCCCTCTATTTTGGGCCCACATCCATCCACCTTAATAGGAGTGCTTCCTACCCCAACACCTCACAGAGGCAAATTGCCTCCATTTTCCCCTTTACCCATTAAACATATATTTCTTCCAACATGACCAATGCCTCCTACGCCTCCAAAACAAAAGTCATCAACCCCTACTGCAACAAAACACGCAAACCCATTGGTGGGTTCTTATGCCTTGCTATTATGAAAATTGTTGCAATCTTCTCACATCAGTCTTCCACCTCTTAAACCATACTAATCTCTTAGACCAAAACTGCCCTGGTTCGATGACACTAAATTTTGTGTGTATCATCGCACACTGAGACATGACACTGAGCATTATTGTGCCCTCAAGGTTGTCATTCGCCAATGCTTGGAGAAAGACACCATTCTTCTTGACCATATTATCAACAAACCTTCAACATCATCCCTCGCTTCCCATACCTCCTCACCTTCACACTCATCAACTCTCGGATCAAGACCATCTTGGTTCGACAACACTAAATTTTGTCACTATCATCGCACACTGGGACATGACACTGAGCGTTGTTGCGCTCTTAAAGCTGTCATTCATCAACACCAAAAAAAGGATACCCTTCTCATCAAGGATCCTCTTTATTTCCCCTTTGCCAAATCTTTGACACCATCACATGCCTCACAAACATCATCACCTAAATTAGGATCTCAGTTCCAGACTATGGTCCCTCCACCGCCTTTAACCCCATTATTTGAAATCAACACAGTCAACTTGACCACCAACCCACCAAACCAAAAGGATAAAGGTAAAAGACATGTTTCTATCCCTTGGACATCCTTATCTACCAAGCCTTCACCACAACCATAACCCAAGATTACTGTCTTGGGCACATCTCGACCAGCATCCTCAAAGACAATCCTTGACTCTATGGTGAAACAACCTCACCACACGACCCCTTTAAAGATGTCTTTGTATGATCTCATACAAAACTCTCCATATCATCATCAAACTTTGATCCAAGCCTTACAATCGATGGAGGTCTAGCCTGATGACCCCCAACCATTAGCCACTTTAATCAAATCATTACCAACCATTTTCTCTGTCACCATTTGTGATTTTGAGATTCCTGCCTCCAACCTGGCAGATCAGGATCTTGCCTTCTCAAACTAAATCAATCAAACATTCTCCCTAGTAACTGGGGGAATTCGACCTTACCCTAAATATCATAACCTTGACCAAACACCAAACATCAATCGACCAAGCATTGACCAAACCTTGACCAAGCATCGACCAAGCATTGACCAAACCTCGACCAAGCATCGACCAAGCATCAACCAAACCTCGACCAAACATTGACCCCAACCAAGCATCGACCAAGCATTGACCAAACCTCAACCAAGCATTGACCAAGCATTGACCAAACCTTGACCAAGCATCAACCAAGCATCAACCAAACCTCAACCAAACATCCCCAACCAAGCATCGACCAAGCATTGACCAAACCTTGACCAAGCATCGACCAAGCATCAACCAAGTATCAACCAACATCAACTGACCTCGACCAAACATTAACCAACATTTTTAATCATGACCTCAACCAATCATCATTAAAATGTGACCAATTTGGAACAAAGCAAATAGGGCAAGTTTGCTCCTAATTGATTCAGACCTTACATCATAACACAAGCATGGGTCAGGGACTTATTAGAACCTGAGCCCCTTTATGCCTTGCATCTTTGACCAGTCTACTGTTAGTCAAGTAATTATTCTCTTGACATTTAACTTGAGCTTAATCCCTTGAGCAACCTCCCATCATCATCATTCATATTCCCTTCAACCCTTTTTCCCAACATTAATTAACCCTTTTTGTCAAGCACGAATGCTTTATCCTAATAAAAGGGAAACCCTCTAAACCTCTATAGTCAAGTCCATGACCAAAAGTCCAGTCAAAAACAAAAAAAAAATATAAATATAAAATTGGGATGCCTATTCAAAGGTCATAAAACTATAAATGTAGACTGCTCCCTCGAAGGACAGCTGCATAATTGCTGTAATTGATAGACTGCTCCCTTGAAGGATAGCTATTCAAAGACATTTAATACATACAAAGTAGAATATAGACCACTCCCTTGAAGGATGGCTATGCCTAAATCTTGATACAAATATCACTATCTCAGAAGCTTCCTGCATCGATCAGCTTCACAACATGACCACAAATCAAAACAACATCCCCATGTAGACTTCCCGCATTGATCAGTCTGCTCAAAAAAAAAAACTGACTGACAAACTATAAAGTCATGGACTTGTCTATAGTCATTCTCGGGGTCACTTATAAAAGGGGAAAATTTGTTCCTGCCAAAAAGGGTTCCCCCTTCCTTCCATCTCACATAATAAAACCTATCACCCCAACATACTCAAGGGATTTCGAGCTCACTTAACGTCAAGTGATTCGAGTACTTCTCTAACACAATTAATGGTCAACAACGTAATGCATGAACAGGGATTTTATTTACAAAAATATCATCTATGCAATCATTATGGTCCTTGTCAATGAAAGAGAAACATGCCTTTCACTTCTTACACACCTTGGTCACATTCAACCAAATCATTATCTAATCTAACCAAACCAAACATTTTCAGACCACTGACATGACCTAGTCCATTTCACATAGTTTCTATGGAAACCAATACACATGGAAACTATCGACCAGACTCAATTTATGTCAAGCATAAACCATTACTTGCTGAAACATAAATCATCTCAATTCATTTTTAGCATACATCCATTACCAATATGGAAAATTACTAGGGATGAAAGACCACTCAACCAATGTTACAGAATACACCATCACACAATATGGAAAAGGCTGTAACATCATCATGACCACAACCAATCATTAACCATTTTAACTCTTAGTCCAAACTAAATTGGTTTGAGGCCCTCAACACAAGGGCTATGTAGGTAGTACTCAGATGACATGACATCTTTTGGGGTTAGTTCGGCCACATCCATTTGTTCATCTACCTGATGGACAAACCATTCTACCTTTGACCATGACCTTGACCATGACCACAACCAATCATCAACCATTTTGAATCTTCATTTGAACTACATTAGTCTAAGGCCCTTCACATATGGGCTATGTAGGCAGCACTTAGATGACAAGACATCTTTTGGGGTTAGCTCGGCCACATCCATTTGTTCGTCTACCTGATGGACAAACCATTCTACCTTTGACCATGACCACAACCAATCATCAACCATTTTGAATCTTCGTCTGAACTACATTGGTCTGAGGCCCTCAACACAAGGGCTATGTAGGCATCACTCAGATGACATGATGTCTTCTGGGGTTAGCTCGGCCATATCCGTTTGTTTGTCTATCTGATGGACAAACCATATTATCTTCATCCTTTAACCATGACCTAACCTATCGAAACCAACTATCGACCACTTTGACTCTTCCTCCCTTTTAGGGAGAACTACATTGGCCTAAGGCCCTTCCAATAGGGGCTATGTAGGTAGCACTTAGATGACATGATGTCTTCTGGAGTTAGCTCAGCCATATCCATTTGTTCGTCTATCTGATGGACAAACCATATTATCTTCATCCTTTGACCATGACCTAACCTATCCAAACCAACTATCGACCACTTTGACCCTTCCTCCCCTTTGGGGAGAACTCCATTGGCCTGAGGCCCTTCCAATAGGGGCTATGTAGGCAACACTCAGTGACACAGAGTCTTCTGAGGTTAGCTCGGCCATTCCTTCATCCATCCATCTAATGGACCAACTATCTATCTCAACCTCGACTCAGCCAACGACCATGGAGATCGTAACTATCTCCTCTGACCATGACCACTTCTAAGACAACATTGCCTTGATTGTTTTTTCATGTATGCTACCTCACAAATGGTTAGCAAAATTGTCTGCAACCCATATTTTGACCCTCACAAGTATTGGATCGCGAGCAAGTTGATCCCCACTACTTATGACATTTTCGTGTTTCCAGGAGCACTTCCTGAGCTTGAGATACTTGGAACACGAGGACCATTAGAGCTAAAGCTTGGATCAAATAACCCAATCAGCTATGACTAAATGCTAGGACCTAATTATTTCAATTTTGGCACTCCTTGACCTTTGACCTGTGACAATTTGACCCGACCATCTTGTGAAGTGGTATGCATGCAATCTCAACTTTTGCAGTGTTCACACCTCAACCTTCACCATATACATCCACTTTCTATCAAATCAACACCTGATATCAGGTTCCCTTCCCTCAACTCCTACTTTGAGGGGGAATACCTCATCCCATAATCAGGGCAATCAACTTTCATTTTTGTCTTGCAGTTCATCAGAACAACCAACAAGACGAAAGCAACCTCATCCCATACCTGGGGCAATCAACTCCTATTTTTGTCTCACAGTTCATCCAGAACAACCAACAAGACAAAAAGGGGCAAATGTAGACATCAAAATCATGTCTAACCCTTGGTCATCCACCCCCCTTGGTCCCCTTGGTCCACTTCTACACATTCCTAACCCACACACTTATTAATTTAAAATAATAACCTATTTTAAATTAATAAACCCCCCTTGCCACATCACCCATGACACCTCACCCTGCCTTGGATACCTTTCCTTGGATGCCCTCCACTACCCCATGCCAAGTATTAATTGCTTAACCCCCATTTCATTCCTCCCACTCATCCTCAAGCTCATTTAACCCACCTTCGACCATTTTCCCATGACCAACTGATCTCGGCAGATGGAAGAATAGACAAAAGGCTATTTTTAGCCCTTTTTCCTATTCTTTGGCTGCCAACGTCAGTCAGTAATCAGCCGACATCGATGGTATTTCTGGAATTGGTTGACTTCAAAATAACATTCTACGTTTGGAATGCGGATCCTTCAATCTTTCGATCAGTGAACCTTCCAATCTTTTGACCTCTCTCGCTCCCTCTCTCCCAAACACACAGCAAGCATCATAGGGTACAGGTACTCTACATCAATTACTCCACTCTGTAGGTAGTCTTCTACATCAGTGGCATCAGCAACAAGGCTCCTAAACTTCTTCTTTAGTAGGTAAGAGGTAAGTATTCTTCTTTTGTTTCATCTCAATTTTTTAGAATGCTTTGATAATCAGCCCCCATTTGCTACTTCTAAGTGCTATGAACCAGACTCAACTATCAACCAAACCAAACTTGATTTCTTCCTGAAAAGGCTGAGAGGCCTTCCCCATGTCCTTATCCCTTTTTTTAGCCACACTTTCTACCCTGAAAACCCAACACAAACCTTACATAGACTCTCAGACTACCACAGACCATTCTGTCGACCAGAAACCCGTCTAGACCCTGTCCAAGACCATTGCCCTGACTGACACCAGCCACCAGGCCCATTTCCCCCACCGATGTTGACAGACTAATCGACATCAGTGACCTTAACTAATTGACATCGATATACCAACCGGCATCGGTGACTGTGGCAGACTGACATCAAACAGCAGGTATGCATTATCTAGTTTCCTCTTTGCTAGTCATTTATCATTTCTTTATCCAACATTATTTTTTATCAACAAGTGGACTGACATCCCTTAAGAAAGTCTTTGCACTTTTGGGACCAAGCATATCACTTGGCAGTCCAACTTACATCCATCTAAAAGTTTCTATGTTTAAGTCTCTCTATTCTATAGGTGTCGTCCTCCACAGCCAAAGAGGAGTTCCTACAATGTCTGGATAACAATGCGCAAACCTCATCTAGGTACGTACAAACCCCTAACCATTACTTTAGTTTCTTACTTCCTTTGAATGTAGAAAATCAAAAATAGTTTGAAACACCCTTGGCCACTCTTGTACACCTCTTACTTCTTGAATTGTGTGCTTGTTGCTTGTTTGATTCTCATTGTTTATAATTTCATGATCCATATCATGCATTATCTTGCTATCTTGGATGCCATGATGGGCATCATGCTCCATCCCTCCTTGCCAACTAATAATGAACTAGAATTTTAGTTCTATTTTCAATTTAATACATTATACATACTATTAAATTAGTATATCTATCTATGCATACCCTTATTAATCTAACATTCTCCTTTAAAAACTATGTTATATCTTGAGATATCTTGTCGATTATAATTGTTATATCATGTACTTTTTAGCATAACACACTTGAAGGGATCTGTATTTCAAGGTTAGTCATTGTAGGGTCTTAATTCATACCCTTAAAAGAGAGGAAATAGATAGGGAATTTTCCATAGAGATCAGAGCTCCTATCAGTTGAAAACTAGTTTTAAAACATTTAGAACAATAATTAAAGGTCAAACTAGGTAGAACATACCAAAAAAATAGTGATGATTCCAGAATAGTTTTTAGTTTTAGTAAAGGATAATAACATTGGACATGGATAATAACACTAAACACCAAGTTGTCCTATTTTTAGTGCTTCTATCTAAATAGCAAAACAACTATATTTTTTATAAGTGGACTAAAAAATAGGTTCAACTATAGTTTTGCACATTCAAACTAATCTAGAATTAATAGTTTTCAATACAATTTTGCTCAATGATTATAGATATAAGGGGAATCATGCACAACATGATGGATCTCACTTCCATTTTTAGATATAATAGTTGGTATAACTTCCAGATCAGAATCCATATTTAAGACACTAATGATTGAACACAAAGTGCATAGCATATTTGTTATCTTTTCTTTCTGAGTTTAGTATATTACCCAAGTATTCTCAGTAGTTACATTCCTTACTCCATCGATAGGTGGTTGGCATCACTTTAGAGTGTATTTCATATAAGACTAACCTCCACATTTTAGAATGGTTTTTATATAAGCCTAGTGCCCAGTTTTAGAGAGGCTTTCATACAAACCTAATCTCCATCTTTCAGAGTGGCCAAGAATGGCCTAGTTTTTAGCATACATTTGATTATTCATGCCAACATTATCAAACTATAGAAAATTCATGGGCTTAAGGAGCCATCTCATACGACACAAATTTTATACCAGTATCAATTTATAGCTTCACTTCATGGGGTAATGATGGAGCCAAAATACTAGCTAGTCTTTATATTTTTGAGCTACCTATTCAGAGGGATTGGACACATAGTCCAAACATCAATTAGCACATGCATGACCACCTAGTTTCAATTAGTGGGTGATGATTGATATAAATGGCTATCCTTTACATTATTGATCCACTCTTAAGGAATTAAGCACATAACTCCATTCATGATATTACTCTTGGTACAGTATCATCTAGCATTACTTAGCATCATCCATCACTATTCAACATAACAACAAGTTTTTTACTAGTTCACGTCCCTAGTGAGGTGAATTCATTCCTTTATCTTCCTCTCTCTCTCTTACCCAACTTTGTATATTCTTATTTTAGATATAACATATCTAGTAAGAATTGATATACTCTTTTTTTTCTCATGTAGATTCACACTTCATAGAATCCTCTCTATATGCACACCCAACATCACAATAGCTTCATGATATTCACCCTTTTAGGTAAGTTCAAGTACACTTTATATTTTTCCTTTGTCTTAGTATTTCACTTTTCTATATCACTAATATAAAGGGGGGAAATATAGTCATATAAAATGTGAAGATTGGTAACTTGAGTGTGACTTATGACATCAATCCCATAGATCCCTCTTTCTTGCTTTCATGACCCTCACATGCATCTTTTCATTGATTCCTAGACATCTATAGCCTTCTAAACATGATCCTAACTGAGGTAAACTCCTATTTTCATGAAAAATCCATCCCCCCAGGTCATGTTAGCTCAGGATTATATCACCCAAATTAGACTATAGAATCAAACCCTAGGGTGTCCTATTTATTATGCTCCTATCTAATCATATTTCAAGCCCAAATGGTCATTTACTTATAGTTTCTATCCTCTTTATTTTCAGTCCAACATGAATACATTTGATCCATGACCAATAGATCCCTATAAAATCCCATTCAATGTTCATTTAGAAAGGTTTGGTAAATATCAAAAAGTAAGCGAGAATACAAGCAAGACTTCTCAAGAACATTTCCCTATTTTTTGCATAAAACCATGCAATACCATTTCCAACTTATTCAAATCCTTACACCAGTCCCTAGTCACCTCAAGAACACTTAGTTTAGCATTTTTCATCTTCATACACACTATTTCACAAAGCACATCAAGTGAGAGAACTACATATGGATTGATCCCTCTTCTAAGTATTGGCATATAGGAAGTGTGCCCACACAAGTGGTGTGGATACATGTTCAGTGAATCTTACACACACTAACCCCCCACTCTTTCTCAAAATTGGTCAAAGAACAATGGATTCTAGGGTTTAAATATAAAATCATCTCTAAAAGGAATTCCATGGACATCCAATAGTTAAAATTTAATAGGCATGGTATCACAGACACAACAAACAAAACACAAAAAGTATAAGTTTCCTAGATAATAGTAGTACAAGTGGACTATAGCGTAGAGCCTAGGGTGTCTTGTTTTTGGTAATCATATCCAATCATAAAATGAAGGCTAGATCATAATTTATGATAGTGCATTAGTCTTTCATAATGAATTATAGCCTTTATCTCAGTCATATTAGTCAGTTTCTAGCTAATTCTTGTTTTCTTTCCCTTATTACTATTTTTAGAAACATTCAAATTGCAATCAAATATATAAATTAGTAACTTAATTATTTCATATTTATTTACTAATTTTACTAATCATACCCTTTAACTAAATTAGGAATAATACACTAATATCCCATAAAGGTTAAAACATTAGGATAACTATCAATATGCAATAGCTGACAAGTAGTATAATTGTTAACATTGCAATGCATACAATTTGTAAAATTTTGTATTTTTGAAATATTTGAATGTTTTTGTATTTTGACATATCATATTGTTTTTTTGTTTTATGAGTGTAAGTTATGTAAAATAAAATGAAAATAAACTATGTACAATGAGATAGAGAGAGAAGGAAGTATGTACAAGGGTAGGAATCTTACTAACCAATGAGTCTCATGGGAGATTCACTATCATTATGGCCTATGTCAAAAATAAGAATGATAATCTCTCATGTAGTGTGATTTCTATTTTATAGTTGAATTTTATTTTAGTAGGAATCTGAGTATTATTCTTCATTAGACTCATAATATTGTTTTACATCAAAATCTTAATAACCTAGTCTGCTATAAGGAATTGCCTCATGATATGAAGTTGACCTTTCTAAATTTTGATTTGGAAAATTTATTGTTATCTTTCCATCTAAAACTATGCTTATTTTATACATAGAGTGTTTTGGAGGCTATTTTTATAGAAAAATGTTTTGAGAATACTTGTAGGTTGAGCATGATTTTGAATTATAACTTAAGATCTTGCTCTTTCTGTAATATGTCCTATGTATCTAGATGTTTTGTGATGATATATTGTATCTATGAATGATTTGACTTAGGATGTTAAATAAATCCCAAAGTTTGTTGACTAATATTATCAACTACTAAAATAGGAGAAGTGATGCCTTGGGACTATTTGCCCAAATCTTGACCATGATAATCAAACTATTGTAGATATTTATGACCAAAATTATACCATATTGAATGTTGAGCCTCTTTTTGGAGAGGTATATTTACTTGATTTATCTATGCTTTTTGTACTATTTATTAATATGATTGTGCTTTTTGAACCTTTTATTGCTCTAGGTTATGTGTGATAAACATTATTTTTTTTTTTGTATTTGACCTTTTTTTAAATTGGTATATGTGTCATTATATGTCATTTTGATTAATTGTCACTAATTATGATTCATATGTATCCAAATTTATAGAGGATATTGTAGATGATGACAGTAATTTACATGCACTCTTCATATGACCATATATATAACACCATCTTATTCGCAATGTCATGGTTGATAATGGGTCAAGCATAAGCATGTGAACTATGAAACTCTTACAAGACTTTAGATACATAGAGCGGGATATTCCCTACAAATATAGTCATTAGTGGTTTTAAGGGCCACGTTCAAAGCTCCATTAGGGAGATAGTGCTTTTATTATAGGTTAGACCAATCAATTTTTAGTAGTACCTAGTGTGGCTATTTTTGACATATTATTAGGTTGGTCATGGTTACAATATATTTAAGCCATCCCATCTATAGTAAAATGATGCATTAAGTATATACATGTTAACCAAGTGGTTAATATTGAGATAGTCCCATATGAGTATCCTCTTCCCATCTTATAGGTAAATATAACACAACTTCTAACACTAACACTAGTTACAATTATAGTTTCACTACTAGATATTACATGATTACTACTTACATCATAGAGTACATCTCTTATACATACATCACAGTGTTTAGTAGAGTCCTTAGATTAGGATGGGTCTAATTTTATAGTGTCTACATGCATGTATACTCTCCCTTAGAGACCATTATGAGAGAGATCATTTCATCATAGATACATCACATATTATAGAAGACCTTCCTCTACTTTGTTTACCTTTAGATCAATTATATTAGGGTTTAAGGGTTCTCAAAATAGGGCACCTACACCACCTACAACTTCTACATATACTAGATGGGTCCCTAAGACCTCTATAGTTTATAAAGCATCACAATCGGTGTCATAACATCATATCACCACTACTCAGGTAGCTTTAGGTTTATATTATAAAGCACACCATATCATGGGCTTAAAATTTCCATTTCACATAACACACATGATCATAGTTTCACTCTTTAACATAGGTCATAGTGATCATGAGTCTCCCATGAGAATCATAGGTTAGTATGGTTCCTACCCTTGTACATACTTATTTATCTCTCTTTATCTTTGTACATAGTTTATTTGTAAATGATTTTAATAGCTTATACTCAAAAAATACAAAAACAATATAATATGTCAAAATACAAAAACATAAAAATATTTTAAAAATATAAAATTTTATAAATTATATACATCATTCTGTTTGCATTTCTATCACTTTCTAGATACTGTATATTATTAGCTATCCTAGTATAGTGAGTTTTATCAAACACATATGCTTCACCTATTCTTGTTGAGTGCTTGTAGATTCTAGATAGGACTCCAATCCACTACACTAATCTAGATCAACTATTATCTACCCATTAGGGGCATTTACAGTAATCCAAGTTTATACATTTGATACATCTACCCACTTAGGGTCATCTCATATATAGTTTTTATAACAAAGTTTATCTTTACATACTATAAATTCCAATTTACACATTAATTTATCTTTATACTAATCATTGCTCCTCATTGTTAAGATTTTTTTTTGACTATCACTAGTTAGAACCAATATATATTCACCTTGGCATCTACATATATTTGTATTACATAATTATACATGCTTTCATTTCTAGTTCCTAGATTAGGCTTGATTATGTTTCCTATGCTTATTCCATTTCGAGGGCATTTTAATATGCCATTGTTCCTTGGATCCTATGCCATTTCTATGTTTGTATGTAGTGGACATTTACCCATGTCCCTTGTGTTTTCTCTTTCATGCTTTTATATGTGAACATTTGAACATGTCCTTCTCTATGGATCTACACCAAATTTCTTGTTGTTTTAATATGTAGACATTTGAACATGTCTTTATATGTCTTCATTTTTAGATTTAGTGAGATGTTCCCATTTCCCTTGTATTTTAGCCCCTTGGCCTACTTTTTACATGCCTCATGTGTTTGTGTTTTTGATTCTATATATTATTCTACATCATAACACTTATATTTACTTATTATACACACACATATTTATTTTATGCCATAAGGGACCTCATGCATCTAGCCTTCTTACTTAGGAGCCTTGATGGACAGCATGCCCCATCCCCCTAGGTAGCTACTCAGATTTTACTATTGTTATACATTATTTGCATCAATCTTGATGCCCATGTGCAATGCTATATTATAATATACATCTTAAATTTCTTACTTATGCTCAGATATATTTATATTCTAATGTTATGTTTTACATTATATTTTAATATCATACACATGCTCCAACTAACACATTTTACAAAGTTACTTCTTTAAAGGGAAATTCCTATATAGGTTTCAAAACTAACCTCAAATAAGGTGAATTTATAGGGGTTGTCACATAGATCAATGTCTTATATTTCTTTTCATAGATACATTTTAGCACATAGGCTTAGTTTCAAATATCAGACTCAGGGTAGACACAAAATAGAATAGAGACTTACCAGTCAATTTAGACCACATAGAAATTGGACCAAGTAATCATTAGCACCTAGATTAGGACACTAGTGGCTCAAGGCACTAATATATACTATAGGGAACTAATGTCTAGTAGGATTGGATTTAGTGTAGTATATATCATTCAAACTAGCACACTAGATATAATAGATATTTACAAAGATATATTTATAAGTTTGGCAATTATGTTTAGATTTAGTTCAGATTCATTCAATTTAGTTAAAATACATACTAATTACTCATATTTTTGGGGATAATTCATGGCATGATCACTCATAAATTCAAATAAGTTACATCTATTCAACTATTACATACTTAATTCAAATCTAGTATACTCAGATACTATGTTTGGGTCATGTGCATGGCTCATAGTTTTAATATACTCAGCTTTAGATAGGTTGATGAAATGGAATGGAAACTTACTTGTCATTCTCTATACTACATAAAATTTATATCACATTATAGGTTTTCACCATATTCATTTCTTACTCCATTTGGAGTGGTTGGCATTTGTGAGTGGCCCAAGTCCTCTTATTATACTTGAGTGGTCATCAAGCCAAATACATAGTTAGATTACTTAGTTAGATACTTGTATTAATTTTCACATTATAATTATAGATGCCTCTACTTCACATAGGGGAAATTATGGATTCATGGCCTACTTAAGTTATTTATCCACCTACATGAGATGGTTTGACACACTTACAATCTTAACCGAGTTATTCATAGAGATCAAGATCCACCAAGTAGGGGTGGAGGATGGTGGAGTCAAAACTAAATTGAGTTCTTGAGCCGCCCATATGAGTATTGGATAAGCCATCATCTCAATTCAAGCTATTCAATGATATGATCACTATGCACATTCACACACATGGGTTGTTACCAAGTTCATGCATTGGTTTGGGTACCCAATAAGGTATATTTGTTCCTTTCTTGTCTCTTTACTCAACTTTACTCAGTTATTTCATTTCAACATAGTCTTTTGCTTTTGATTATCTATTTATTAAGAACTAATTTTTTCATGTTTCATTATAGGACATTGATTTGGATTATGTTCCACATACACAGACCCAAATTCACATATTCAAACTTAGCTACATGGGCTTCAATTATAAGGTAAGTCTTGGTCTATTTATTTTTCCTTTATACTAGTCATTTCACTTTGCTACATTATTAGCATAAATGGGGGCAAGTGTAATCACCTAAAAGTGGTAATTGGATGCTAAGAGTGTTGCTTAAGTTAACTTATCTCTAAGCTAGTCATAGACCTATCCTTGAGCATTAGACATACATTTCTAGCCATTCATCAGACTACAGTCACTTACATCCAGTCAAGACATAGTCCCAAAACTATCATCCTAGATCCCAATCAAACTTTCTCAGGCTAAAAGGACATTAGCACCACATTTGGGACACTAGAACCACATGGTGATAATGTCCCAAATGTGGTGTTAATGTCATTTTATCATACTACTAAGAATGTTTTATTGGGATTTGGGATGACAGTTTTAGGACTATGTCTTGATTAGTTGTAGGTGACTATGGTTTGATGAATGGATGGAAATGTAAGTCTAATATTCAAAGATAGGCCTATGGATATCCTAGGGATAGGTTAACTCAAGAAACACTCTTAGCATCCAATTACCACTTTTAGGTGAATACACTATGTTTGATTCTAGTGAAACACAATAGCCTTATCATTATTTATATAAATCCCATTATGCGGTTTCACCTTTCTATTAGGGGTGATGTTTTTTTTCATCTAGTGACACTCAATGGCCTTGGCATCACTTATGTCTAACTCATCTTGGTTAAATATTATTTGTTTTATTATATTGGTTACATTTCCCCATTCATGAGAGTTGGAGATTGCATATTTTCAACTTAAGGGTTTGATTAGTTATCAAAATTTATACTTCATCACTCTACATTTAACATGAGGAAACATCTATCTAAATGATTTGATAAGGAGACACATTTCTCCAATGCTTTATAATTTTGTATAGGTTATAGAGAAACATGGTTTATCCTCCACATAATATTCCTTCATTTCTCTCCTTTTAATTTTAAAATATTAGAGTTTTATATTTTTCAAATTTAAGTTATGAACAATGACTACTTCAAGTGTTATTATAATGTTTGATCTTGAGTGTGCTACACAACTAAAGCTTCCTATAAAAAAAAATGTGTGTTGTACACACTAATGTATTTATTTCTCTTTTAGTTTAAGAATTTAATTACTAAAATAAATGGGGAAAATTTAAATACCTAAATTTGGTCACAAGTACTTAAAATGTTAATTGTTAACATATTTTGAATAATTTGATTTATTCGCAAATACATGGACCTTATTTCACCATTCCTTTAGGCCATTTATCTATATATAAAATTGACCCTTTTTTTACATCACTAATGCACAATAATTTCCAAGTCAATGTTCAAACCTCTTTATATCACTCTTAGACTACTTCCAACCTTGAGATAGAATTGTCCCTAATTATCTAGTATAATTACATGCTATGTAGAGAGGTCTACCATTTTTTACCTATCCACTTAGTGTGGCCTCATACCCACGCAATTAAATAGATATATTCCAAATTTAAATATTCATCTGGGTCATCCTGCATGTTTCACAAGGTTGGATAGAGGAAATTGTCAAAAGGCTTCACTATATAAGCAAATTAAAATCTCATTTCAAAGGGACTTGATTTATATCTATCATTTATCTTTTACACTACTATATAATAAGTGATTATTCCTTATTATTCCAAAATTAAATATCAATCACTAGGATCATGCTCAAATTAATTTAGGATGATTTCAAATTAAGTCAAGAGTTAACATTATCAATTATCAAAGTTAATTTTTTTTATAGCTCTGACAAACACCCCTAGGGTTTTCAAAGTAAAGATAAGGAAAATTAAAATTTCAGCATGGAATATATAGAATAAAATTATTCCATCCCTCTCTACATACATAGGTGTAAGTAGGATAATAGTCATAGATTCATCATAGTCAACATGGACAAGTTCAAAGTCAACATAAGTGACCAGATTACACTATTGTGCAAGGAGCACAAACTTATCTATAAATATTCATAGATCTTACCTCTAGATATAAGTTGTCATAGTCCTATCTTATTATATTTTCTAATATTATACATTAAATACATTCAACTATAAGTCAAAAAAACTAATCATATTTTTTAGTAGTAATTACTATTTAGCATATTCCACTTATTAATTTCAATATTATTTAATTCTATTTTACATTAAGATTTACATTTAAATGCCATATATTAAAATCTAAATAGATATATCAAGTTTTATACCTATTAAGAAAACATTTTTTATGTTTTTATAAAAAATTGGGGTAAAAAAATATCATATGCCTCAAAAAAATAATATATTAGTTGAATGTCTTGTGAATATGTGGTAATAACAACATGACTTAATATAAAATCCATTAGGTTTTGCCTTTCTCATATAAAAATAATTTTTTAGAAGGAGATAAATGATATTTCACTGAAGTACTTCTGTAACACCTTATGAGGAGGTTCTGATATTCATGTAACTTTCCTTTATTTAGGAGTTAATAGTATAATCCTATTAATATATTTTGAAACTACATTTACCAATATCTTAGCCTCATTCTTAGTATCATTAGCCTTGTATTTGATAAGGGTTTTCTTTTAAACTTAGAATTATAATATATGGGAGGCTTTCTCGCATACTTTAATTTTTTCATGGTGATTTGCTAATCCTCACAGTATTTTACTGTATGACCCATTTCATCAAAAAACTAGAAGTGTCTAAATATAATAGACTCATGGATTTTTAGAAGATATTTATTGAAATTATTTTTCATCTTTTCATTTTTGAATTATATTCCTATAATGAAGCACCTATTCATGATTGGTCTCATCATGTCCTTGTTTGAGTTTTGAAATTTGAGAATAGGATACTATATACATATGATATTTTCACTTTATCACGTTATAATAATTTATCTTGTAGTACCTTTTAAT
>JARHVA010007259.1:697500-720357 GCA_037957365.1 Torreya grandis | reverse complement strand
TTTATTTCTACTTCTATGCATGATTTAATTTCAAATAATGCACATGTTCATGCTAATAGCACATTATCTACTCAATTAAAATGTGATATACTAAAACATAAAGATACCAATTCATCTTCCAAGCCACCCCTCACTATAGTAGAACCCAATTCTCACTCCTCACCTAAAGAGAATGGTAGCTCACATCCCTCTAGTAAGGTCCAAGTTACCATTACTCCTGAGGTTCAAGTGAGCACACCCCCTCTTTATGATCTAATTACTAAATGTAGCATTCCCATGGTTAAAATTAATAATAAAATTCAATTATTAAATGAACCACTTCAAGATGATAATGTATAATCCTAGGAGATTCTCTCTTTAATGCATGTAGTTGGTTAATTACAACACCAAGTACATCTCCTTAACTTAGAAAATAAGGCTTATAAGTATTGGATAGATTCTAATGATCTACATGTTAACCCAATTTTGAAGACATTCATAAAATCTTCATTGCCTAAGAATTTTTAGATATAATTATTTCCTCACTTTGATGAAACTGGAGATGTATTTGTATACCTTCAAGCCTTTTGAAAGGCTTTGCCATCTCATGTGAGTCCTTTGATTCTAATCAAGTTATTATAATAGACATTAGTGGGGGAAGCAAAAAATTGGTTCTTTCATCTACTCCTCATTAGCTCCTTTCACACATATGATGACTTAGAGGAGGCATTTCTCAAACATTACATAGCAAACATGGGCCCTCATATCACATATGAGAAACTTGAAACATTAAATTAGAATACTTTAGAGCTAGTTAGTGATTACATCTTATGATTCAATACTCACATGTTCAGATTGATATATAAACTAGAAGATTTAGAGATTCAACATATATTTATTAAGGAGCTTCACTAACCTCTCCTTGAGTATCTACTATATCAAATAGAGTCTTCTTTCAGGCACTTATGTTATACATTTCTAGCTTTATAAAATAAATTGGGATTGATTAATGTAGTATTAGTTGATCATATTACTCTAGATTTCATAGCATTTTCTATAGCTCCTAGCATCTAGCATCCACCATGTCCTAAACAAGATACGAGACCACAACTAGAATAGCAACTAGTTAAGAACAAAGAGCTAGTTTTTAGAGCACAACATATAGTATGCACTATATAGATTAACATCAAGGCACAACTATAGTTATATTTAGAGTAGGATATCCCATATTTCATATTATCAGCATGACTAGATAGGAGGTTAATCACATTGCCTTCTACTCATTGATGAGATCCACATATCTTACATAGACAGCCACATCAACCCTTTTGTAATTATCATCTTATCTATGGACATAGAGATAATGATTTTCATATACTAAGAGATTGTATTAATAGATGTGTCAATAATGGCATTATAACATTCACATAAGGGGCATCGAGATCTCCTCCACCATGGAACCATAGACCTCATTCATCCATGGTTGAGTCATCCCAAGAAATTCCTTCATAGGAATCATCGATCACTCATCTTGAGATAAATTTGGGTTCTAATATAAAGCCTCATAGGATATCTCTTATTCCACCTATTCAGAAGGTTTTAAAACTAGTATAATGATAATAACCTACATATAGTAGCATAGTCTAAGGTATACATAGTGCAGTTCCATAGACATATCCAATAGAGTCACAGGCATCATAGTAGAGTATTACTCATAAGAAATATTCACTATGGATAGATTTTTAGGTCCTATATCATGTAGTAATCTGCTATGATTAATTTTAAATGAACCCACATCATAGAGTACTACTCATGAGAAATATTCACTATGACTAGATTGTCTAGGTCCTATCTCATGTAGTAATCCACTACAGTTGTGATTAAATGATCCCTAATCATAGGTTTCATCTCCAACTTGATCTATGGCTTAGTTATACACATCATAATAGAGGCCATAGGGTATACAATTACATATAGATGGGCCTTCTTCAAAGCACATAGTTTTAGTTTCATGACCAATAAAGTTACATTTCATAGAATCTCCACGTCTACATATAGTTAGTACATAATAGATAATATTAGATACAAAGAATATTCTTACATAGCATGATCAATGTGGGTAATTATTTAATTGGCCAATTGGTTTTAGATAATGATACAACATAGAGTGATATGACACACATTCATACCAACATCAGTTCATAGCTTCACTTAGTAGGGCAATGATGGAGCCAAAGGTCTAGCTGACCTTTGTATTCTTGAACCACTCTCAGGGAACTAATATGCACATTGTCTTATCTTATTTCCCCACATACTAGAAACTAACATCCCTCATTCCCAATAATTATCCATAGCCAAAACTAGCTTATCAAAATCCAAATCTTGCCAAATCATATTTTACCAATCTCAAACTAGCCTAACTTATCCCAAAAATTTCCCAATTTCAAAACCAACAAATTTGTTGCTCACATATAATTACAAACCAAATAAATTTCTTTACTTGAATACAATTTAAAATCAAAGGCTAGCATCACACTTATCAAAACAATCAAATCACATATCCCAAGTACCATTTTGCCAAACATATACAACCATATGCAATGAATATAACAATATATTTCAAATCCCATAACATAGTATGCATGAATCAAAATTTGAATAATATCCATATATATATAAAAAAATTTAACACATATACATTATACCAAGATATAATTAATCATGGATGCATGACATGCCCTCAATCTCAGTCTCACTCTCTTCTCTAGTAGTAGTCTCATAATTCACTCTTGCACTTGATGGCCTTATGCCTCCTTGAGATCCTAAATACCTCTTACGATGACTATCTCACTCTATCAAATAACCATGCTCCTCACACAAATCCACATACTCCCTATGAAGCTCCATATACTCATCCATAATCATCATACTCATTGATCCATAATCAGGTGGAGGCATCCTATACCTATCTAACTTAGCCCTCAATTCATCTCTCTCTCTCACTTGTTTCCCTAACATATGCAATTGTAGCTATAGTATCCCTATCAAACAAATGAGCATAAACACCAATTGTAACTATCACTCTCTCTATCACACCCTCCTCCATTGCATCATCAAGAACATGTTGTGTAATCTCTCAAAGTGTCAACTCAATGATGATCTTCTAGAACCCATCATCTCCATCTCCTCCCCTAGTAGGTGTTTCATCCTGAGCACCTCTCACTTTAATTTCATGAAAAAGTACAAACATTATTTTATCCATAAATTTTCAAAAAAAAAAAATAAAGCACAAAATTATACATAATTTAAATGTTAATTAATGCTTACCTTCCATCATCTAGATTGGCATGGGATCCTCATACTGGAGGGCATCCCCTCTACTAACAAGATATAACAGATCCCATTGATGCCTCATCCACCATGTGGTATATGCCTCTATGCATCCAACATCATCTACATCAAGAATATCTATAGTCCCATCTTCTGCATCTAAAGATAATATTGCTAACTCAACCTTAGTAGGTCTCCCATGAGTTCTTGCCCTCATTGGTGCTCGTGCACTCATCACCCATACCCATATTATATGGGGAACATATTATGGTACCCAAAACTATCTATTAATGCACTCATACTAAATTTTATCATACACTCTAACCCAGTGGTCATGTGACCAACAATTGACCCTCATATACCACAACTTCACTCCATCCTCAAGCCACCGAAGGAATCCTCTATAGGGCCTTCATATGATATCTTGAGCCACTAGTTTTTATAAAACTCATCTATAGTTATTTATCCCAAGAAAATGGATAACCAACATACTCATCCACCACTCTCTAAATGGCTATAGAGGTGCCCACCTCTCCTTTAGTAATATTATCAACTACACAACTGATATGCGCTCATAAGCCCAACAATGCAATAAAGTAGTCACACTCACACTACCATTGAATGCCTCTTGAGTAAACCTATAAAGGTCCTTATATAGGTGGGAAATCATAGTCCTAACCAATGAGAACATAGTTCCATACACCTATATACTACCCATGATCCAATTCATCTTATATGCAATTGATACCCCACTCCCATCCACAGTAATAAATGAAGCCAACAACATGGCCAACCACTTCTATATAAGTAGAACACCCAACTACATAATAACTAACAATAATACATCTCTATCAATAATTATCCTATGTATGCTCAAGGGAACGCCAAAAAAATATAAGTATTCATGATCAATAGTATCCACACCCATATCATCCTACATTATCACCTAACATCCACTAACCAATAAATGTAAAATATAGTACACATCTTCTAGAGTAATAATAATATCTCTAGTATAAATATAGAAAGTACATGTGTCTACATTCCACCTCTCACATAAGGTGGTAATTATATACCTATCCCACTATATAGTTCCTAGGTCACATACATGACCCAACCCTACGCTATCTATCACAACTCTCTCACCAACCGATAAAGGCAAAAACCATATTGTCTCCATAACCTCACCTCTACAGAACTCTCTCATCCATACCTCACCCTAAAAAAACACCAAAAAATAGCATTTACATTATTTCACCATGCTAAATAAACTATCAATAAAAAATGCCACAACTAAACCAAGTAGCAACCCAAAAAATCTAGCCTCCAGGATAACAGTGTTGGGTATAAGATAGTAATGTTAAACAAGAGTGTTGTAACCTAGATAGTAACATTGGATCCTAGATAGTAGTGTTGGAAGATGGAAAGGAGTATTATAAATAGTTAATATTTTGCTAAGCTACTTAAAATATCTCAAAAACATCAAAAATAGGCTTCCACATAGGTAAAAATGACATGTTTCAGCTACTTATTAGGGTAATCTCCCCACTAGCCTCAACTTGGGCTACTAACTACTCAAATTAAGTCATGGTCAATGCTCATATTTTTGGAATATCTCCTACTCTAGAGATCAAAATAAAAACTACTCAATGCACAAATGAATCAAGAATCAATCCAAATTTCTTATATCAAACAACTTTTTCATCCAAAAAAATACCAATTTGCCTATAACTTCAACCTCATAGCTCGATTTTATAAATCATTTTATTCCGTGAAATCACAATAATACCTTCCACATCACACAAGACTTGATATCTTACTAAATCATCTACATACTATGTTACACACATCTCTATACCTTTTTTATATCCAAACATACAACTTGGTCTTAACCAATCAAAGACTCATTCAGCTATCAAATAACTCAGTCTAATCAATCAAACAACTTATCAATTAGTTCAAACTATACCAATCTTGCTTCTATAATTATGGAACTAATCATCACTTTTGTCTCAAATTCTTCCATCATGAGATCTCATCCCTATCCCCAAAAAGGGGGCATCATTCTTACTATTCATATTCCTATACTTTCCCAGCATACCCATCCACTCTCATAAGTGCATACACTATGGTTCTTACACCTCCAAAAGTCAAATTATCAAATTTAACTTAGATAAATTAAAATATATAGTGATTCAGACTACATTGGTCACTCGACATGGTTTTTACACCTCCAATCTTTATATTATCATATTCAACATAGATTGGTTAAGATATATAGTGATTCAAATTATATGGGTCATTTAGCATTACTTAGGACATTCAATGGGACATACCTTTAGTTTATAGATACATAGATTAGTCAGATATATAGTGGTTTATATTATATGGATTCATAGTGACTTTGATATAGATTTAGACTAGATACCATATTTGAGGGCATGTGTATTACTACACATCTCATATATATAGCTTTATATGGCATGACATAGTTACAAGACCAAATAATAGATTATATGTATAGTATAGAGTAAATTCTTTTGATCTCTAGTTTTACACATGGAATATGGCATTATATCTCATTTCACATTTGGTTATATGGATTTATAGACTATACATATGCATCACTCACATACCAGATTTGAGGGAATGGTATAGATGTTCATGTTCTTCATTATCCAAGATTATACATATTGGAATGGCAAGGCATGCCATTCTCTTCTTTCACATTTACCATAGTTTTAAATTATACCCATATGTACCCAATTTTTTACCAAGTTATACCATATGATCATCTATAGTGATTGGTCTATAACATTACCTAGACCTAGACTACACGAGTGTTTGTGGGATAGAGGACAAACATTGGTTTTGGGCCCTTGAGCACTTCTTAGTTCTAGTTCAGATTATTCAGAGTGGGGGAATGACAAAATTTTATCTTCAAAATATATATATTCTTTACATTCCATATTACATGAGTTTATGTGGGATAAAGGATAGACATTGGTTTTGGGCCTCTAAGCATTTGTCATTTCTAGCTAGATTCATCAATGGGGGCAAGCATTTCCCTTCTTTTCCATGTTATACAAGATTCCACCTTCAGATTCAATATAGGGGCATCCATTTTAGTTATTCCTTCTTTATCTAGGCATTATTTAGTTCTCCATCTACTTCCTTGGTCAAAAAGTGAGTTGGAACCTTTTTACACACACTTATCTCCATGCAAGTAGCTTTAGGTATGCATTTTCTTTTCTTTATTTACTCTAGTACTTTGTTTCATTACATCACTAGAATAAAAGAGGGGTAAATGTATACACCCTAAATTCATCAAGAAACCACACATATCATGTGTTTTCACAATCCTTTCATAAGAGACTCTGACTAGAGAATATGAGCCTTGTTCACAATAGCCATGTCTATTATTTTATTCATTTTGGTCTTGTTCTATGCTTAAGTCACCTTTTTGCCTATTATTAGTCATCTTGAGCCTTCCAAATAGTCATTCCACCTCAGCTAAGTTAGGTTTTCTATCCTCTTTCCATCCCCCTAGGTCGAAGGACTATAGGATAGGAGCACTGGGGTTTGACTACAGCATCAGTGTCACTAGTGTCCATTTCCAATGCTCTTGTTTAGGGCCATTTTGAATTTCAATGGTCAGTTTCCTTTGCTTAATGAGTCTTAGCCCCTTTTTTAACTTTTTCCTTAAGTTTCCCAATGTTGGCCAAATATAAATAAATATCTCAAATTTGAAATAAAGAGTCTCTTATATAAAGGGCTTCATAAGGCATTTTATATCTATCACTTACTATTTTGGCACATTAGACATAATTAAAATTAGTCAATAGTATAACTCAACATTATTAATCACACATAGACTTGCATGCTTAATTAAGTAAGGGCCTATATGAAATTCATTCTTGTATCTATTGTTCATGTTTATTATGTATGTTCCCTAATGGAGAACTACATTTGATTTGAGACACTTGTTTGAGGGTTAATATAGGTAGAAGCTAGGACAGTAAGGGTTATAAATCATGTGATCATTCTTCCCATAACCTAGTTTTCCCCCCTTTTCTTTTGATGTATTTATTTTTTATATGTGTAGATAGATATAGGGTTTGCATATTGAAACAGACCTATAGTGAGCTCTATTGACTTCTAACCTCAAAAAATTTATACGGAAGCTCACACAGACATAGTAAACAAAACCTAGAAAGATTAGATCCTCATGATAATATTGATAGAGAGTGTCGATGCCACTCCTATCCACTTTCAACACTCCTATCTAATCATAGAATGAAGGCTAGATCTAGATTTTAGATAGTGTCCTAGTCTTGCATCTCAACTCTTAGCTCCTGAATCATTCATTTTAGTCTATTTTTAGATAAAATTACTTTTATTTGTTATGTAAATTATTTGATGAAAATATATATTTTTCCATATTAAACTAGATTCTTCCCCTTACTTTAGACCCCTTATTATTTAGGAACTAAGCACTAGTTTCCCAAAATTAATAAAACACGTTTCATGTATCACTTACATATTTTATCCTTACTTTAGTGCCATGATACATATCATACATACATTGCTTATATGATTCAATGATGAATCTTTCTAACACATGATTCATATTGAAATTAAATTTTATATTAAATAATATGATGTGATCAATTTCAAATATGGAAAGTGATAATACATCCATATATCCTTCACATTTAATTTATTTTGAGATAAGTGACTTGCAAGCTACATCTTTCATCTCAAAATGGGGGAATGATAATGGGTTTGGTTAGAAAATTAAAGCCTCATGAGAAAATGTTCTTAGATTTATGGAAATACATAGTTTTCAAATGGAAATATGATTAGATATTTTTAGATGTACCATGCATGTCTACTCACTCTTACATCTTCAAATAATATATTTTAAATAGTTTCAAAACTTATAATTTGAAAATTTAAAAAAATCAAAAGTGGCAAAGTTCAAAAGTTAAAAGTTGAAAAATTATAATGAATTTTCAATGTAAATATAATTTAGATATATGGGACATGATATTCATTCATGTTCACATTTATACTATGAATTTTTCAAAATTCTCATCTTTCAACTATCAAGATTTCAAATTTGAAAAGTTTCAAATAAAATCTAGATCCATATGCAATGTGTGATTCATTTTCATGTTGTAATTGGGCCACGTTAGAGTCTAGTGACACTCAATGTCTATGATTTTAATTTTTAAAATTTGGTAAGCCATAATTAGTGGTTATACCTCTTTAAATATTTTATAGACTACTTTATATAATAAAATGAGAGTTAGAACATACAATATTTCCAACTCAAGAACATTCAATGGTATTCAAAATTGAGACTTAATCAGTATCAATTCACCACAACTCAACACTTATCCAAATGTCCCAACAATGAGGCATGCACTTTTCCATATCCAAGTTACATGTAAATTATATTTCATACTCTTATTTGATCTATTTTTCTAATTATCAATAGAAAATTTTCAATTTTCAATGTGAAAAAAAATTATCTAACATTATTTTAGGTTTTCACATTAAGGCATCCTACACAATCAAGATTCACATCCAAAAATAAAGTGTTTATACATACTCAATTTAAAATATAATTTACTCTAGTAATTTAATTTATACATCACTAAAATAAATTGGGGGGGAGGGAGGGTGGGGGTTTGGTGGTGGCAAGTGGGGTGGGGGAATTTAGACACATACATTTGGTCATTAAGATCTTGACAATACTTAGTTTTGACATCCTTACCTGTACTTGGTTTATTCACCATTTCACTAACTCGCAATCTATAAGAGAGAATTCAATATTTTTTAAAGATTTAAAATATAATACAAACATCCCTATTTTAGTGTAATTGATTCTTATTTATCCCAAAGGCTCCTATTAGACATATCCCAATAAACTCTGCTCTTTTGGGGCAAGTCCATGTTAATCAGGTATGGTTGCATTACAGCCTTGTCCCATAATGCAACCTAGTCCCTCATTCTCTAAAATTTAATTTTTAAAATTTATTTCACATATGTTTGGTTAGGTAAATTATAAAAAAATGCAAGGATAAAATTACATCAAGGCTACTCATTAGTTCTCGATAGGATCTCTCTAGAAATTATCTTCACATTGGGGGGAAGATAACTACTTCGTCCAAATTTAATTATGTAACATTATAATAGTCATAATTTAAGTTTGAATATTATTTCTTTCTAGTCAATGGAATCTATTATCAAATATTTTAGTATGTATTTTATCTATAGTCATTCTATTTGTGTCATCATGGACCACATAATCACCCTAAGAAGGAGAACTACATCAACGAAAGGCCTATTTTGGCTATATAGGTAATGCTTACATATAAAGGGTGTTGAGGCCATCCAAACCATCCTAACTAACCCATTTTTATTTCCTTTTGTTATCTAATTGATATATAGTGTATATGTAGGATTATAGTTTTAAATTTTATTATATTACTTGTGACAACATAGAACACATGATTCATTAGTCAACCCTTGTTGGTGGTCTCATAGACCCAAATCAAAAGGCTAAATTTTTCCCTTATCTACATCCCATGGAATTTTTCCATCAAATGAAGAATTATTATTTTGTGATATGATTTTATTTGCAAGTCATTTTACACATTTTTTAATTATAGTAAGCCTACATAATAAAAATTTAATTTGTTTTAGGGATGTTTTCAAATCCTTGGGTTAATTTTGTATCATTTGAATTTTACTACATTTTAATATCACATCAGTACATATCATCATCTCTATTTCAATAATTGAATTCTTTTAGTTTAAGATTAATTGAATTAAAAGGATTAAACACAGAATCTAATGTTTTAACCAGTTGTAGTTTCATTAAATAAATATGAAAATAATTCATACATGCTTGAAAAATTTCCATCCTATGAATCTCAATTTTTTAGTCATTTATATATCTTACAAGCCCTAATTTTAAAACAAATGAAAAATGCACACAATTATGGAGGTAAAAATGTTAATAGGGTTACTAGTTTGAAAGAATGAAAGAGATAATAATGCATGGTAGAGAAATTTATTCTAGTTTTTCTAATTCAAATATAAGTATGAATGAAAATTTCCATTATCAAGTTTAGTTTTTTTTCTGAAATGGATAAGTTTTCATATTTTTAAATTTTACAAAATGAATGTTTCTAGGTTGTTGGATAGAATCCATGAAATAAGCTAGTGCTTTGAATTTTTATTTATCTATTATATATTTATCATTTTCATATGAATCCATTTAATAGATTTAGGAATTTTATTATTAAAGTGTATTCCCTAAACTGAAGCTAAGATATACTCATTTGATAGGGAGTATCATATGAATCCATCCCTTATTTTAAAGGCATCTAACCTTCCCTAAGTTTACATTAACCTAATCCCATATGGAAAGGTATACAATATCATTTATGAAACCTACAAAAATCCATAGTTATTAACTAAATATGAAAATAAAAATTGAAACCCTATAACTAAAGTGTTATTAAGGTAATGAAAAGTGATAAAATTGGTTTGAGGATTTAGAATGTTGTTATGTATAGTGATATACCTAAGAATAATAAATAGACATATAATATTTATTGAGGCCTATATCCCACCATAGGTGATTCTTCATGACATTTTATAAATTTTAGAATGTAGATGACAAGGATATAAAGAAATTGAACTAAAAATTAATAATATAAACCTATAATGGAAATTATCCTAAGACTATAGGTAATAAACTTACTAGGGAAAATCCTTAAGGTAAAGCATAAAAATTAATCATGAACGATTAGGTATAGGTTGTAATAAACTTATATGTCTCTTTCAATTTATTTTATTTCATATTATGATAATGATGTTAATTATAATCATGTGAATATAAATATCTATTAGTAAGTTAGAGCTAGTTTAGTAATATAGGAACAAGATAAAAATGTATTAAATAAAGGTTACAAATAACCTATTATAGTAAATTTCAATCATTAATTAGGATGGATAATAAGCCCATTATGCATAGTATGAACTCACAATGGTGAATCATCATGATAAAAATAAGAAATTTAAATCCAAGGTATCAAGTGACGGTAAGGTTTTATAAAACATATAACATACCCAGCCTATAAGACTTAAATGGAAAGTATTTGATAATTATTTGAATAACCAACCACTTTTCTAAATTTATTTGACATTATATAACCCAAAGGTTAGTTAAAATATAATAATTCATGGTTAAACCTTATCCTCATTCCTTTAATTTCTTAGTTTATTATATGTTTCTTATTACTTATTGAATGAATGTGTGTGTATCCCTTTTTAGATTATATCTATATTGAATTAGTTGGTGTAGCTATAGGATTTTGTAGACTTTCATATTCCATTTTCAGTTGCCTATACACCCATTTTTCTACCATGGCACCTTACCCTTTTTTTATCATTCTAACCCTTCCCATTTAGTTTACTTTAATTTACTTGCACAACTACTTACATTGATTATTTTAAATCATTTACTTTCATAAAGGTCTAGTTAGAGATATTTTTTTATGCCATAGGCTCAATATTTATAACCCTTTATTGTTATAATTTTTGATGTAGGAAAACCTATTATATATGTGGATCCATTTTTCATTACCCAAACATAAGATATCATAATAATGATTTGATTAACCTTTGCTAAAAATGGATCTATTATTATAAAATATTTATAGGTTAATCCTAACATGTGCATGCATACATTCTCATGAACTTGATGTGAATCCTACCTAGTTTTAGTTGTATTTTATTCATTTTTCCATTTTTTATGGAATATATTCAATTTCATATTTCTTAAATTTTTTAACTTAGCTAAATTTATCTAAATCATCATATCTTTTATACTCTAATTATATCAGCTAGCCTAATACCTTTGTTTGTTATCTTGTGAACTTTATCAGCTAGTCTAATGTTGTTCAATGTATTTTAATACTATATTATCCAAACTCATACAATTATTTGTATTTTAAAACTACACCATATATACCAAAATAGTTCATTTTTATCATCCATCACTAGCACTACCTTTTTTATAAAATTATATCAACTGACCTAATACAATATGCTTTTCCACCTAACTGCATCAGCCTAAATGATATAGTGTGTTTTTATAGACTATATAACTTACTATATAGGCATAGACTATACTATCTATTTTAAACAAATAATCTAATTATGTCACATTTTATCTTCTAATTAGTCAACAAAATTGCATAATCAAATATATATATTTAAACCTCATTTATATATGTTCTTTGGATGGAATTCTTAAACCACTTACCTAGAGTATTGAACATTATATCATGGCCAAATATCCTCATGATATTCTTACCACTTATGATGATACTTCTATTGAGAGTTAATATGGTCCTCCCCTTAGTGAATATCCTAATGATATCACTTTTGACACTTCTAACATTGACAAAGATCAACATGTTGATTTTCCATATGATAATGATGATCCATCCACTTATAGTTATGTTAATATTCATGATTATCATATTTTCCCCACCTTTTTTACTTATCACAACGTCGAACATCATATCATTATTTTCTTAACTCTAATGGTTTTGATGGAGGTGAAGACCCTAGCATGAAAGTGGATATTCCCATTTATGAACCTTATTATGATTTTACTATCAAATCAATTGATGTTGAGCATATTTTTATTGATGCCTAACCACCCTCTACCATACCCTTTTAAGGTCTTATAAGGATGAGCCACCAAACCTTAGCTCACATTCAACCAAAATTGGCTGAATCATTAATTTATAAAGAACACCAAATTAAAATGCCTACCAACTCACACATTATAGGTGATTCTAATCCTCAAGATTTATAATAATCATCATAAATATGAAACTTACTCATATCTACTATAATCACTTTTTATACCATATTGACTAGCTTGTTACCATTTAGTTTTAGCCACCTCCAATCAACTACATTTTCCATAACCCAAAATGTGTAAATATAATTATTTTACATTCTACCAACTGCATTGGCCATGACCCAAAATGTGTTGACATAATTATTTAATCTATAATAAATTTAATAGGCCATTACCCATAACATGTCGATATATTTATTTCATCTATAGTCAGCTTCATCAATTATGACCAAAAAGTGTTGATACAATTTAATATATTTCATCTGAATAGATGAACTAGGTAATTGAAGTCCATTTAAGTCATAGATCAATAGATAATGTTGTCTCATTAGACTATATTTATATGATGATAATAGAAAAAATTTCTTTAATGAATTATTTCCTCATCAAACTATATCAATATGTCTAATACAATCAATTTATTTTTACAAAACTATATTGACATGGATTATATGATCTATTTCAATCACATTTAAATAGACTATATTAATATATTCAATATAGTTTCTTTTATCTCATTATAATATACATACCTAGTTGATATAACTAATTTCAATCATATTTCATCAAAATATATTGACTTAGATGATGCAGTCAAATTCAATTCTATTTATGTAGATTGTATCAACCTAGCCGGTACCATAAATTACAATTTTTTATCACCTCACAAAGATCCTAAAATTTATATATATATGCCACATTTCCTATTGTAACATATGTTTTGACATCATTACTAGGCCTATTAATATTTAGGTTAGCTTCATTTCATCTATATCCCATAGGTTGATGCATCTTTTGTTTCCCTTCCTTCTCTTTCTACACATACAAGGCACCTTATGCTACATGTATTTCAACCTTTGGGGAATCTTGTGATGTTCATCATTTATTTATACATGTTTTTGGTGCATATTATGATGTCCATCATCATTCTCTTGGCCTCTTGATACTTCATCCTTATCATGAAGGACCCATGAATAACCTTTCACATCTTTACCATCATCACCACATTGAACATCAAAAAACATGTTGATATTCCACATGCAGCTCACATGATCTTCTTTTATATAAATGTTAGTATAATTTTTTCTTAATTATTTTAATCATGTTTCTTAGCTTTATTATATTTCATTTAGTTTCCCCCTCTTTTTGGATGATTTTACTTACACCATTGTTTCCTTTTTGGTTATTTGGTTTTACTTCATTTTTTATTTTATCCTTTATTTCCCTAATAGATATTAGGAATCACCTTTGGGTTTCATATCATTTTCCTTTCATCCTTTTTTCACTTGTAGTGCTTATGTACTACCTTTGGGTTTTATTATTATCACATTTTTATAATTTTTGTGTTAGTCTCTTTCTTATTGATCTAAAGGATATTTTGAGATATTTTCTCATGTTCCCAAAACCAATGCAATGCTGAAGATTATTCTAATTAAACTCTGATGCATTTCAAATAGATGAAATACAAGTATGTATATGATAGTTATGGCCAATAAAATCCAACAAAATTGATGACATGGTATCAAAATAGATCAGTGTACCTTCACCAAGTAGAACAATCAGGGTCTAACACATGACATTTAAAGTTATTTAGATTGTAACATGTGTTATTTTATTAATGAATGAGGGAGATCCTATTTAATTATCCAAGTCATGTTATCAATCTCAAAAAACTTGTATATGTCAAGTTCAAGATATGGCAAGCTTGAGTTAGAGATATGTTGAGTTCAAGCTATGGTGAGCTTGAGATCTAGTTCAAGAACAAGATTTAAGGATATACTTGGTGTTGAAAATGCAACAAAAAAATCTCCATTATTTCCACCAAATTTCCAATGCATCCAACTAACCTCTACTAAGTATTTTAGATCTATTTGTCAAGCTCATCAACCAACTCGTAGTTGGTTTTACAACATTCCAAACTGAGCTTGAATCATTTAAAGTGAGCCATTTGCATTGCCAAATAAAATGAAAGGTGATTTAGATGTGTCCAAAGCCACAAGATGCATGTTGGTTATAAGTCTATTTGAATCCTTTTACATCCATTTCCCCATTGAGTGTGGGATTTATCCCATTTTAAAATGCAAAGGTCACAACTTGGAAATGGAACAAATGAGCTCCAAAGGGAGAGGTGACTATTATACATAGTCTTGAATACTATTACATAGGGAATGTCAAGCCAAGAGGAAGGCATTCATTGGTAATGCATGGGAGAATAACATTTAGATGAAAGCTATATATACATAGACATGAGTGTGTGGCTAAAGACTAGAGATGTAGTCCCAAATGGAGATTGATTATGTTTCTTCAATTTTTGCATGGCCTTAATCCATAGAGGATATGTATGTATGGCCATTTTAAATCCATGTAATCCTAAATGGATGAAGGGAATTTGTTGGGTGAAGGTGGAGACTGTCTATTTGTTAGACATGACCATGAATAATAAGAGTTGATCTTAAAGATAGACAAAGCATATATTATTACTCCATCTTAAATGTCAGATAAGTCCTCAAATGGAGAGTTCTATTTTTTAATATTGAGTTTGTATTATGTGTCCGTCTATTTTATGAGGCCTTCGAGCCATGGTAAATAGTATAGCTTGTAGAGTTGGAGGAATGTAGGACCTACATGGAGGAAGTGGGGCATCTAATTATTATGTCTATATATTACTTGTAGATCTGAGCCTATAGAAATGTCTTCACCTATTATATAAGGCCTACATTCCATGGGAAAATATTAAGATCTTTATAGAGTATTTGAAAATACATAAACTTGAGTCTATATTTTATAATTATGCCTATTTTAACTAGGTGAATGTTGAATATTTACAAGGAATAGACCCAAGTCTAATTATTATATTTTTTTCTTCTATGTTGTAAGATTTTGGTAGGGAAGATGTATATTTATAGACACAGAGCCCAAATATAGAGATGATAGGTAGTAGGCAAAATTGGAGCTACCAGGAATAAGAAATAATTTGTAATAGGTTTATCATGATTAGTATCTCTTATTATATTTTGGTTTTTAAGCTCTATTGAAAAACAAATCTTTGACATGAATTTGACATTTTGATTAAGGGATTTATAGGTCTATAAATGATAGAGATACTCCTCAAATGTCAATATGTTTATTTTTTAAGAGTTTTTAAATACTCTTAATGGATAATCTGATGCCTTATTCATGGAGATGAGATATAGATACTACTGACAAAGGAAAGACATTTTTTGAGTATTAGAGTATTTACACAGTTAGGTTTCAGTATTATTTTTAGATTATAAATTCATTTTTATGTAAGTATAAAATATTGGTATTTGCATCAATTTTAATAGATTGGTTCATAATTACAAACCTAGATGCATGGCCTCTAATGGGTGAACTCCATTATCAAGTTTTGGTGTCACTTTCCTTTTCAGTTATTTGTCAATTTTAGTTCGTTTAGTTTAGTTGAAAATTAATTAATAGAACACTAGAACTAATATGGAAAGAGATAAAGACACAAATTAGGAGTTTTAAGTGAGAAATGATTTTACAAAGTTTTTTGAGCACTTTGTATTCATTCCTAAAATATTTTGCATCCAATTCTATTTCACTTAAGGAAAAAATATTTTTAGTATCCAATTTAAAAAATTGTTTAATTTATCTAAAAGGTAAACCTAGTTTTTGGATCAATTTTGGTATCAAATTAGGTTGATACAGGACTTACTTTAGTTGTTGATACACTTTATTTTTGGAATTTTTAGATATCAAATTTTTGGTATTGTTATTATGTTGAGTTGACCATGCAAGATTTGCTAGTGCAAACGAAAATTGGAAGACATTCCAATTCATTGGAAGAAGACAAGATTCTAATAACCAAGGTTATGAAACCACTAGCCTTGCATGATCAATATGGATGAAGAACACAACACATTATCACTTGAATGTGTGAGATGGTGTTGAGATAGGATCAACCTTTCTATCTTGAGATACATTCAAATAAAATGTAAGTCATTTTCAGTAATTCATATCCAAGAGGAATTAGTTGTAGTCTTATTACCACTCTTACATAAAGGGCAGATTAAGGTATGATGGGGATCTGATTTCATCTTGGTATTGACACAATATTTTGGTCTTTGATAACTAGTTGTGTAGCCTTTATTTTTAGATAACTAATCATACTTTGGAATCATATAGGAATAAGTGAAAAGACCAGTTCAATGGTAAGATATGGAAATGGAAAATAAGGCATTATTCAAGAAATTGAATAGTTTTCGCACTTTATGGATTGATTTTTTAATTGGTTCATAAGTTGGTTTATGTTTCATAGTTTTGTTAAGAGTTGTAGGAAGCAAAAAATAAGTTTTTTAAACACTAACAATATGCTAACCAATACTCAATAGGTGTAATTCATAATTTCTTCAGAGGATAAATCCTAACTATTGGATCATGGGAAGGAATTTTCAATAAACTTGTGTTTGGAAGGATGTTATTGTTATCTCCTATTTCAATTTTCCATTGTGATAAACATTTTGGGAAATGAACTCTGGATTATTTTTATAGGTATGAATTAGGGAGTAGTCAATAATGAGGAAAATTTTAGACAGGTTTTAAAATTTTAGTTTTCCCCTCATGTTTATGATATGTCTTACAATTATTTGCAGAGTTTATGAGTTTTTAAAGAGGTTATTATTATGGAAAGTCTCTAAGTTAATATTTGAGTTTTAAAAATTTATATATTTTATATTATTAACCTTTATATGGATAAATTAGTTTCACATTTTTATACTTGACAGATACATTTAAGTTGCACTATATCTTGGGCAATGTTTGTATTACAAACTTTTTGTACACACATGTATGTCATGCATGTCATATATATGTACTTTTAAATACCCATAGATGGGAAACATTTGTAAATGCAAGTATACATATGTTGCATTTTTTTCAAGTCTTATAGGGGTATGTAACACATTTTATTATCCCTTGTGTGATGTTGAAAATAAGGAGAATACCTTAGCCTTTATGCAGTGCAGGGGTTGAGAGAATACACAAAATGATATGACTATTTTAGGTGACAAGTCATTTTATTAGAATGGGTAAAGATTTTTTGTTACTCTCCATGATTGAGTTTTAGTTTCAGTTATATAGTTGACATCTTGTATGGAAATTCTGATGATGTCTTATTTTGGTAAAGTAAACTTGGTGTTTTTCAAATGGAGTTTATTTGCATAGCTTAACTTTGTAACACCTTCACTATGCTATAGTCTAGTTTCTATATTTTGATGTGATGTAGAGATCCATTTAGTAGGTTCAGTGAATTATTTTGACTTTTGGAGACCAAAAGCCTCTTTATGGGAAGGTTTGATCTAGAGAATATTTTGAGATATTTTATCATGTTCCCAAAACTAATACAATGTTAAAGATCATTCTAAAATCTCTTAGATGCACTTTGAATGGACCAAATCTGATTTCTTATGTGGGAGTTATGGCTAGTCAAAGTTATAGTAAAACTGATGATGTGGTAGCAAAATGGATCAGTGTACTTTCACCAAATAGACCAATCATGATCTGACACATGGAATTTTGATTTATTTAAATTACAACATGTGTCATTTTATTATCTAATGAGAAATATGCTATTTAATTATCTAAGTCATGTTACCAAGCTTGAGAAACTTGTATATGCCAAGTTTGATATATGGTGAGCCCGAGTTAGAGATATGTTGAGTTTGAGCTATGGTGAGATTAAGACCCAATCTAATATTGATATCAAAGGATATACTTGGTAGTGATAATAAAATAACCAACTCATCATTGTTTCCACCAAATAATGAATCCAACCAACCTTTACTAAGTGGTCAAGATCTATTTGTCAAACTCGTCAACCAACTTGTAGTTGGTTTTACAACATTCCAAATTGATCTCAAATCATGTAAAGTGATCCATTTACATCACCAAAAAAAATTAAAGGTGAGTTATACATGGTTGAGGCCATAAGATTTATGTTGTTTATAAGGCTATTTGAAGCCTTTTTCATCCATTTCCCCACTGAATGTGGGATGTATCCCATTATAAAATGCGAAGGTCACATCTTGAAAATGGAATGAATGTGCTTTGGAGGGAGAGGTGACTATTACACTTATTCCTAAATACTATTACATATGAAATTCCATGACAAAAATAAGGCATTCATTTGTAAGTCATGGCAAAATTATATTTGGATGTAATTTATATATACATAGACTTGAGTGTGTGGCTAGAGATTAGATATACAGTCCCTAGTGGAGATTGATTATGTTTCTCATATGTTTGAATGGCCTTAAGCCATAGATTATATATATTTATGTCCATTTTAAATCCACCTAATCTTGAATGGATGAAGGTAACTCATCAGATAAATTTTAAGACTATCTATTTATCAAATACGGCCATGAATAACAAGAGTTGAGCCTGAATATGGATAGGGCATATATCATTCCTCCATCCTAAATATCAAATGAGTCCTTAAATGGAGAGTTATTATAATTTTTAATACTGAGCCTATATTAAATTTTCATCTATTTTTTGAGGTCTTTGAGCCATGATAAATAATATAGGTTGTAGAGTTGGAGAAACATAGTACCCACATGGAGGAAGTGGGGCATCTAATTAGTATGTTTGTATATTACTTGCAGAGCCAAGCCTATAGAGACATCTTAGCTTATTTTATAAGACCTACATGCCATGGGTGGATTTTAAGATCTTTATAGGTTATTTGTAAATTTATAGACCCAAGTTTATGTTTTACAATTATGCCTATTTTGACTAGGTGAATGTTGAATATTTCCAAGGGACAGACCCAAGTCTGACTATTATATGTTTTTCTTCTACGTTATAATATTTTGGTAGGGAAGATGTATATTTTTAGACATAAATCCTAAATATAGAGATGTTTGTTAGTAGGTATAATTGGAGATACTAGCAATAAGAAGTACTTCATGATAGGTTTATCATGCTTAGTGTTTCTTCTTATATTTTGGTTTTCAATCTCTATTGAAAAACAATTCTCTGAGATGAATTTGAAATTTTGATTAAGTGATTTTTTAGGTTTTTAAATGAAAAAGATACTCCTCAAATTTCAATATGTCCTTTTTTTAGAGTTATTAATATACTCTTAACAGATAATTTGATGCCCATATTCAAAGAGATGAGATATAGATACTACTGACAAAGGAAAGGCATTTGTTGAATATCAGAGTCTTTACACAATCAGGTTTTAGTATTATTTTCAAATTTTAAATCCATTTTTGATGTAAGTATAAAATATTGGTATTAGCATCAATTTTAATGAATCTATTCATAATTACAAACCTAGAGACATAGCCCCTAATGGGTGAACTTTATTATCAAGTTTTTGTTTCACTTTCCTTTTTAGTAATTTTGGGTTTTAATTTAGTTGAAAATGAATTAATAGAACACTAAAACTAATATTAAAAGAGATAAATAAAAAAATCAAGAGTTTTAAGGGGGAAATGATTTTACAAATTTTTTTGAGCAATTTTCATTCATTCCTAAAATAATTTGCATTTAATTCTATTTCACTTAAGGAATTGAGATTTTCAATATCTGATTATAAAAACTATTTGATTTATTCTCAAAGGTAAACCTAGTTTTTGGATCACTTATTCTTTGGGGTCTACTTATTTTCCCCCTCTTTTAAGATTACTATTTATTTTCCCCCTCTTTTAGGATGACTACTACTTTCATTAGTGCTTGTGTTAGATCCCTTGTAGGTAAGTACAACTTCCCTAGTGACATGACTATCACAACAAAGCCATGTCCTTTTTGAATAATTGATTTCCCTCCTTGTGATAAACTATAAACATATTCACCATTGTATTACATCTTATTACATGGATGAATCTTCCATGATCCCCATATTTCCCTTATTTCTTTTCACTTAAGATATATGTAGGTCAATTTTGAGATTGTACAATTGTACTTGGGAGATTTAGGAGTCTTTAGTTACCAATGTCTTTAGGTACTTATTTGTAGTGGTAAAGTGTAAGCTCTCTTATATTGTCTGCCTATTTCACTTATGTTTTGTATTTACTAATCCTTTACTTGAATAAGGTTTACAATAGAGTTTCATGGAAATTTATGGAAAAAAATCCTCAATAAGGTATGATTTGATAATTGAAAAAAATTAGGAGCATTATTGACACTTACATATCCTCTACCAAATTATCATTTTTGGCTGATAAGTCCCACAAAGGTTTTTTCTCAATTAAAACGGGACTAAAGCAAGGTGGGCCTCTCTCCCCATACCTATTTATTATCATGGTGGAATCTCTTGGTAGTAAATTTATAAATTATAGAGCATATATATTATTAAAAGGTTTTCAAATTACCCTTAGGATAGAACCACTCTCTCACAAGTATTTTTTTTACAAACTCTAGTCATGGATGAAGCCTTTATCAATGAAGTAAAGGCAATCAAATCAGTGCTCAAAAAATATGATTTAATGTTTAGGCAATGTGTGAACATATCTAAAAGTTAATTTTTTTCTCCATACCTTAGCTATGTTAAAAATTAAGATATCTAAAATCCTATGATGCCAAATTTAGGAACTATTAGCTTCTTACTTTGGGATGTCTCTCTATAGTGATAAGTTGAATATGATTAATTTGAACCCTCTATTAGATATATTATAGCCTATGCTAGTAATATGGAAGGGGTGTATTCTATCCCAAACTACTAAATCCCAATTATTCAAAAGTTATCTCCAAAGTATGCTCATTTATTAGATGTCCATTTTTAGCATACCTTAAATGACTACAGATAGAATTGAGTAGATCCAAAAAAGGTTCTTATGGTTAGGCAATGAAGAGTCCAATTAGTTTCCTTTGGTTTCATGGAAAAAGGTGTGTAGACCAAATTCTTAGGGAATAATAGGTCTAAGGAGGATCAAAAACATGAACAGGCCTCTTATTTCTAAACAAGGATGGAAAATTATCAAGAGCATATTTGGAAAAAAACCATAAGAGACAAATATCCTATAGGGAGATAAAAATACAACCTTATGGTGAAATAAATCCCTTCCTAAGGATATTCATTCTTGAAAGGGGTTATTAAATATAGATATTTACTTTACAATGACTATAAATAGATGATTGGTAATGTAAGGAAGGTCAATTTTTGGGATGATATATGGCTATTCAAATTACCTTTAATATTTATTAACCATTGGAGAGTATTCAATGGTCATTTAATCTCTTTTATAGGTATAAAATTTTGTGACTATTAGGACCAAACAAAGGATTGGTAATTTCCATCCAAGACCCTTAAGAGTGCAACATAGCTTTGGTAATTTCCATCCAAGACCTTATTAGCCTCAACTAAAAACACAAATAAATTAATATCTGCTTTCAACTCAAATTAAACATGATGATTTTGTACAAAGAGGCTTGTGATGATTACTCAATTAAACTAGGTTATATACTCAACCTGGAGTATAGGGAGATAGATCCTAGTAGCTTAAACTTTAGGATAAATGCTTAATAACTAAATTCAACATCTTATTTTGAATGGCTAGCCAAAACAATATCTTAACAATTGAAAATCTCAAGAAAAGAGG